>NQII01004053.1:3388-26635 GCA_002778355.1 Clitarchus hookeri
ATCATGGAGCAAATTTAATAAAATGGACAATAAAAACTTAATTATTCCTTAACAACGTATTAAAAAGACAAATCTCTGAACTTGTAAGTACTCAGTTATGATCGTATAGTGTACTAAAGCAAGATTGATAAAGAAAATTCACAATACTAAGCAAATTTATTAAGGATGCTACCCCCTTAAGTGTGTCAACTTTAATGTGTCTGTATGATATTGAGTACAGCAGTAATGTGTGTCCAGCTATGGTGTTTATCTCTGTCGCACAATAGAAAAAGTCACAGTAACTTGTGTAATTTTATCACTTGTTAATGTAACATTTTGAAATCCTTGGATGGAATGTTTAATTTAGACACAGTAATTTCGAGAGTTAAATCAAGGGTGTGTTTTGTTCATTCATAAGTTTGTATGTGTGTGTTCATCACAGGGAGTTATTTTTCCCATGTTCACGCAATTGTTCTTTAATTGCACTGTCTATTGGAAGTATTAAATTTCAATTTAAATTCACGCGATAAGGTCGTAAGTATTTTGAAAATATTTTGTGACAAAACTTGAGCTGTGTGCAATGTTTATTTACATAGTAGTACTTTGTCATTTAATGACTCTTCAGTTTTGCACTTGTCTATTTACACCTTTAAAGTGATTTCATTCATTGGGCAAAATTTTCTTCAATGTTTGTTGTATGGACGTAATTTTAATTATTGTTAATTCCCACGGTGTGTTGCATATTTTAGCACACATTTCGAGCGCTACTGTTTCAATATGGCCGATGCAATCTTATTGACACAGTGCTGCCAACTACGTGACTGTTTTTTGTACTAGGTTCAGTGTATGTGTTTGCATTCTTATATTCACGACTCCTCGCAAACCCCGTTGGTTTCAAAGTTCTTCGGAAGTTATTACATTATGTGTGTGCGTTTATTTAAATAACTTGGTAGAGTTTTCAAATAATACTACCAGTGATCTCAGGTGTTTGAAATATAATTGTGCCGGATTTGATTCTGCTGGCGACTTGTAGTTTTGACTTGACAATTTAAATTTCTATCTTTTGCAAAGTTTGTTTATCGTATGTTTGAAAATGCATATTCTTCATGAGCTGCATACTCCAAATGTTTGAATAACTTCTCTCCTCGTGTTGTTTTTAGGACTCTTTTAGTTAATAGGTATTTGTTTGTAGTGTTTCATGTTCCAGTTTCATGGATAATACGTACATTTAGATCTTGCACTTTTATATACTAGCCTCATATCTAAGGATTAGGGAGTTTGTTTAGATTTGCACATTTGTTATTTCATTGATGAATAATATAATGAAAAGTATTTTGTACGCACCTACACAAGTTTTAATGGCCACTTATTGGGTTTAACGATTAGTAAGTTAGGCACATTCATTAATTATTTTAATTTTTACTTTTCTTGTAGTAACACTCGTGTTTCGGCTATTGGGAGTTGGTCTCAGGTTTTTGTGAGCTGTGGTATGGGTCACAGTTCTCTTTCGCTTTGCCTTTTCTACAGGCACTTTGTTAACATTATGAGTGAATACTGGTTTGGTGAAAATGTTTCGGTTAAATTGTGCAGAGTTTTGATAAATGTTGTGGAGTAACGTCAGTATGGGACTATAGTCGGTTCACGACTGTAAGAGACTTTCTCGAAGCCCTGCTAAAGATCTACTTTCAAGCCAATTTCGTATCCTTCCACCAAAGGTAAACAAACATTGCCATGTGGCAGTCACATGGCAATGTTTACATGCAATGTTTACATTCCACTGTGTGAGAGTACATGTGATTGTACATGCATGTACCCATTATAAAGGTCATGTATATATTATTAATGGATATTCCACAATCGTAAAGTTTATAATCTTGAGAATTTCACACAAAAGAATAGGCGATGCAAGCGAAAAACATTTCATTCTATAAACCCAAAATGTGAGTATTAAAATTTGATGTTTCGCGCGCGTGTGTGTGTGTGTGTGCAGGTTTGATTTTGACTGGGGGGTTGGGTGGGGGAGAAAAATTTTCGCTTTGATTACATATTATAGATGTGGCACAATACTTTGTATTGAAATGTGTCAACATTCAAGGAGTCCATCCAACAACATAAACATGGCACCGCCAATCTCTCAACAACAAAAATGCAACCCGACAGACATTGTTCAAATAATTGAGCCGGCGGTAGGCCGCTGTGTTTATGTTTTAGTTGGACTCCGGGCCCGTACTTAATGCTGTTAACCTCTGTTGCTATCTTAAAATATTTTTTCAAACAAAAATCTAACTTAAAACTAATACGAAAAGACATTGGTTCCACTAAATGTCTAATATTCAAACAATTAAATTGAAACATGTTGCTAAGCAAATGCTTAGAGGAGGAAAAAAATTAGTGTATCACAGATTTTGTAAAGAAATGACAATAAAAAATTTAACATAACTAAAAAATGTGGCTCCAGTAAACAAAATATTAGAGAGAACTGTTGTTTACAATAATTAAAGAAGCTGACAATGGTGTATCCTAACATCTCCAGTTTGCATTAAGTTAAAACATCCTAAAGGCATAAGCCGCAGTACTTATAAATACTGTTTATTTATTTATTAGTTAGTTAGAAGTACCGGTAATAACTTATGGATTGTAGTGATTCCTTTTGCTACAGAATTACCATAGATCAAAACAAAAAAGTACATAAACAACTCAACACAGCAGCAACTATAAAAAAAAGAAATGAATACATCCATCTCCACTCCAAAAATTAGAAACCAATTATTCAAAAAAATTACATGCTTCAATAGCTGCTCTCTGATGTAGACTGCTACTTTACATATAATGCTATAAAGCAATGCTCAACAACATTACCCTACAATTTAACACTACACAAAAAGATTTTGCAAAAAAAGGATACAGCAAACGGAATGTTGTGCTCCTGCAGCCAATTGATGATGGCATCCTTCCTCCAGCTACTGTTGGGGAACTTCTCCAGCTGAAATCACCACACGATACAACAAATTAAAATGTATTACCCTTGAATGTTGCCAACAGTATGTCTGTTGTATAGAATGTTTGAATTAAGCACAATTCTTTCCAAAACATAAACTTTTAAATAGTTGGTTGGTTGGTTGCATAGTATTTATTGGATACCAAATGTATGATTGCAGACTTCTATAATGTAAACATGATAAGAATGTCTATAACTACTGTGCTAGATATTCTTAAACTTTTTATCATATTACATGTAACTGTTTTCCTGATACCTGTGTTGACTAGCACAGAATCTAACATGTCACAAACAATATAAACATTTTATTTATTCAAAAACAAAAGGTTGGAGCTCACACCTGTGTGCTGTGATATGGTGCATTGTCCATGACGATGACCCTTGTATGTTTTTGGTATCAGTAACTGTAGTTGACCCAGAAACTGAATTATGGTCCTTTTTAAATTAAGCAAATTAGGTTGGCTATGTAGCACTGAAAGTGAAAAATATGACACTGATAATTTACTATAACTAAAAGACAATGGCTGTAGAACAGCGGCGTTGGGGAAATGCATTAATACACAATTGTTTTCTTCAAAGATTATGACTGTGATTTCATCGATTACGATGTCCTCTCATGTTTAGCGAAGTGATACAGATATGTTAAATAGTAGGGGAAGTTCCAGTTATATCGACTGTAATCTATTTAGTGATGTATAACAATGCAATGGCAATTAATGCCGCAATGTAACTTCTAAATACAAAACAAGCAGTTTCTTCAGAATCTTAAAATGCACCATCTCTCCATAACCTATATAAAATTAATTGGCTATAACAAACTCACTATAGAGGCAATTTTCCTTACCATTGTCAGTTGTCTTTATAATAAATTTCCACTGTATATATTGGGTTGTTTATGAAGAATCCCTTGCAGGAGTACACAAATTCCAACACAAAGTAGTTTTTATTTTTTAATTACACATTGTAATACCACCTTTTGGTTAGGTGATACTCACATTTGAGTCCATATAACCCTACAATACTAGGTTAGTGTAAAATCCAAAAATCCTAGGTTGGTTTAAAAATGTAAAATAGTGATTCACCCATTGTGGGGTTAGGTTCTGTTAGGTTAGGTGGGGACATGTTACGAAATTAGTCGGACGTTAATGCCCCTCGTATATTTGTGTTCTGCATCATTAGTATAGTGGAAATATACAATTTTCCGTAAATTCGTCTTATTTTTACAGAAAAGCCCCTAAACTTAATAATTACCCAAAAAACCGTTAAAAAGACACATAGACAACGTTCGACGTTATCAAGAAATTTTCTTTATGTTCTTGTAAACACATTTTGTAGGCAAACATATTTGACCTTAACACACACAACTTGCAAATGCAATGGTTAATACTACATATATTTTAACATACCTTAGGACTGTGAATCTGGAGAGTTTCAACATTTCTGCTGCTCTTTCCACGACGTTGCAGGATTTCATTTCCCCTCGCCTAATTAAGGAATACGATTCGGTGAGGTTAATGATGTCCTGTTGACATTGATGAGTGGTGACTTCTCTTTTCTTCACCTTGCTAGAACTCATGACTGCATACAAAAACTACCGCAACATACAACGTAAAATACAGTAAATAAAATTTTAAGCAAACCTGAAATAAATTTTTAAAATATCAAACACGTGAGAACGCATTACGAGTAATCACTTATACAGGTTTTAAAAGCAAAAGGAAACAGTAGAGAAAGTTAGCACAAATTAAAATTATACATCATTAAAAACCAAATAATAAAGAGCGGATATTAGTAAAAAAAACGATAAATGAATTATTATAGGTTAAACTAGATAATCGCACAAATTCTCTGACACATGTGTCAACCACGCCCTGCCAACAACACAAGGAACGATGGTTAGTAAACAAATGGCCGTGCTACTTTCACATTGAGCGTGATCATGTGACTATGCAAGAAACGTTGAAATCTTAATACGTTAGCATCAAGTCATTAATAATTGGCATAATACGATAAAAGTCTTTTTGACACCCATTTGTAAGCGATAAATGAACAATTACGTTAAAACTTTGGAACTATTTTCTCTCTTTGTGCTGGCAACCTGACAGCAAAGTGTATCCGCACTCGCCGGTGTTTGTAATATTATATGCATGTAGCTAACAGCTAGGGTGTTTTTTCAAATGTTTCTTCCAGTCGTGAACCGACTGTAGGTAGCTACATTTAGCGTCATTAAATTTTTGCTTCCTCTTTCATTTGATTTTCATAAAGTCCAAATGTAAATATAATCTTACACACATTGAATAGTGTTTTTTCTTATTCAGGTACACTTACAACATTAAAATTTGGGTAACATCTTGCAACTTTGTTTGGAAGTATTTTTTTCTTCTTCTTTTTTTTTTTTTTTGAGTTTATTGACTTCCAAGCGACGAGTTTTGTTTCTTTGTGTTTTGGTCTGAAAGTACAAATTTTCTGAGTTTGGTCAAGCAAATTCATCTTGGTGGCTGATGAATTTTGTTGCAAGTGCTAAATTAGGTTTCTATTTGACCTCTCTGGTCCGCTGTGACTGGGATGACCACACGGCCAACCCATTACGTGCAATGTTATATGGTACTCATTTTGGATGACCTCTCCATGATTTTCTATCGGGCAGTGTTACACTAACTGTCATCATGGAAGATCTCGGAACTCATTCTTAAAGAATAGTTTATTTACTGAAGTGAATTTTGGTAATTATTTTGTTGAGGGACTTTAATTGTCATTATTAAATTTGAGTACTACTACAATTTTCTCATCCCCCTTGGAGTTTTGTTGAGATGTTTGTGTCTTGGATTTGTTTCTCTAATCTTCACAAATTAGCACCTTTCTGAATGCCAAGAAATCATTTGTTTCAAAACCCAAGATTCTCTCTGTACTTCCTAAGGTTGTTTGTGTAGTTTTTTTTTGGGCAAATTGTTGCCAAGTGACTTATGAATTTTTTTAAAAATGTTTTATATATGGTGTTCAACTCATTTAGTGCACTAAGTCATTGTTATGGGGCATTTTCCCTGTTTTTTCAAAACACCTGAGCATCTGCTTTTAGGGGTGAGAGTCTGTGCCTTTGAAAGTTTTCCAAACATTTTTGGGCACAATATTAATATTTTACCTTATTTCGTATACTGATATTTTCGGCTAATTAATTGTGCCTGTATTTTGGTAATGTTTGGAAAATGGTGATTTACTCAAATTTTAGTGCAGTTTTATTAATTCAGTCAAGTATTCGTGTGTTGGAAGTTAGTATAGCATTCGCTTCGCTTCCAAGCCTGGCTGGGAGCAGGTTGCTAGCTGCAAAAAGGTAAGTTTGAACTGGATGTCAACTGCAACGCTCTCATTCCTTTACAGTGGGACACTTCTTGCTGTACCACATCCGCATTACTTGCCAGTCATGCAATGCATGTATTTTCAAGTGCAGAACAGTATAGTTGTGGAATATTTTTGATACCCCCCTCACACTCTAGGAACAAACTCGTTAACTAGATTTTGTAACCTTTGTGCCCACACATAGCATGCAATTTTGTATCCTTCAGCCACCGCTAACTGCTTTTGAGAGACTCTTTGCACTGATGTTATGGAATCTTGACACATCTGCAGTGTGCTGCATTGTTCAAGGAGGTCTCTGTGGAAGCCTATCTTCCCTGCAGCTAATTTTCTCTTTAATTGTACGTCATGTAGATCAGTGAAGTACAAAGGTAGTTTTAGATTAAAAATGTAGGATCCTTTACTAACCGAGCAGTTTCTTCTGTACCCTCCACTTCGGGTATTCGGGCCATGTTTAATTGACTTGGAACAGCTAATAAATACTTTGGATATTTTTGCCCATGGGTTCCAATATTTGAGCATCTACAATATTTTGGTATTAGACTATTTAAGTATTCCACATTTCAAGTTCACAATATTCGAGAGTTCAACTTCTCAAGTTTAAAATTCAAGTTCATCTTTTGTCAGTGAACTACTTACCTCAGTTTCCATCTTACTGCCTGGGCAAGGGATATTCTCCAGTTCTCGTGCATTCGTCTGGAGTGTTTCAGCTAAGTGATACGTTGACTACTAATTGTTTTATCATCGGGACCACGCATTACACAAGTCATAACCATGCAGTAGCCATGTGTGGATCAAGTCGTATAACATTGTAATGCAACGAATATTCGAAATATCTATTCGTCTTTTGTACATATTTTTAATGTAAATTCTTTCACAACGGTAAAGTTAGGCATGTAAAATCAAATTATGAATTTTGTATTGCAAAATAAATCTAGATTCGTTGTACAGGGTGCACTACAGGGATTTAAATTGTGAGCTTAATTTGTTAACTGTTGAATTTTATTATCAATTAAAATATTCTTTCTGAAGCTGCAAATTCATTGTGTTTTCATTTATTTTATACATGTCTGCCTCTTGACAATAAATAAAACAAGAAATAAATAATTAAAAAATAAATATTACTAGAATCTATTTCTGGGTAAAATGTACATGGTGTACTTCCAGTACGGTTTCCAATTAATTATATCAAAAAGCTCTAATAGAGAATGGGACTATGGTATAAGAATAAATTAACTTTGTATTGTCAGTGTCACCAGCACAAAATTTTGTTTGTTTATTTACCAGCCATGTAGCAGGCAATTTTTGCCACATTAAGCATGGTGTAACGACACAGTATGCTTAATTTTTCGGGACATAGGTGTAAAATTCTTTCGTGTGTATTTAGCTTTGGAAAGCTTCGTAATATTTTGTCAGGTTTCAAGTTAAAGCCGCGGTGGTTCGTTTCCCTTGTTTGTTTGTCGAGCAGACGTGTGCTTTTGAAGGTTATCGAATGGACATCTGCTGTTTATGTTGTAAGAGGAGTCCGTTTACCGTCTAGTTTCGAAAGTTGTTGTTTTGGTTATGCGGCCGTTGCGGGTACAATAACATGTTGTGAGCGCGGGACACAGCGTAGTTTTGGATGACGCTACTGGCAGATGCCGGAGGCTATGCGCTTATCTTGGGAGAAAGTCACCAACCGTCGAAGAAGACGCGTCGGGCGTGAGAAGACGCACCAGCCCGAAAGGGCGTGGGTCGTTAGGGTGCCAGGAGGGAACGAACATCCCTCCTGCCTCAGTAACATAGTCGTGCGATGTAAGTTTGAGACATTAATAAACCGTAAACTACTGTGGCACTGTTTTCTGCTCTGGTATAACTGATTGTGAAAGTTCGTACTCTGTAAACTGGAAAGTCGTCTGTGCACTGTGAAACATCAATGATAAATGAAGTATAAAGCAAACTAATCTGGAACTTCTTCTTTTTAATTAATCGACGACACCTGGTACCGAGTCTCGTATTCTACCTATGAGCAAGCCGTGGCAACGTAAACATTCGGCAGGGTAATACTTCCGCAATGTTACAAGATGGCGCCCAATGTGGGGCTGCATTATTATAAATACGGAAGTAAATAAGACGGAACATTACAATGGTTGATTATTTATTACTGAATATAATACGACTGACATTTTGTCAAGTTTTTGCTATATATATATATTTAACAGACATGTCACATTCCTCGTTAACTACCAGTGTGGTAGGCTCTATTTAAACATATTATTAACAACCACATAGCCACAACACATGTACAACACAAGGGGGTGCAGGGAGTATGAAAGTGATGATATGTTTGTAGCAGGAAACGTAAGAGGTTGGAAAGAGCGGGACTTTGGAAATTCAAAATGGTTACTCTCCAAAGAAATGATATTAACAGAATATGTCCATCAGAAATTTTATTCTCTTCAAAGTTATTTTTACACATATCTTTCACACAAATATAAAATGTTGGACAGAAAATTCAAAAACTGGTTTGCCAAAACACTAACATGAAGGAGTATAATGTAATTAGCAAAATAACAAGAGCATCATGAGACAAGTAAACACATTTAACTAGTTTTTTTTTAACATGCTGTTTGCACTATCAAACCATTATGCTTAAGAATTTCTGTACATCAGATTCTAAGTCCACTTACATTAAGATGTAATGAATTACATACATTGTAACTTAAGTTATATACCTATACAGTAGAACCCGCTTATAAGGTTCCCGTTTAAAAGGTTTTCCCGCCTATAATGCACGATTTTTCTAGTCCCGAATGTTTCTCCATAAGAACAATAACAAACATTCCCGGAAATAAGGTTTTCATTTTCCCGCGAATAATGCACATTGTGAAGGAAGCACACTGGGAAAGGAAAACTTCAATGGAAAAGATGCTCAACTTACACTGCTTTTCAGACAAAGTTGTAGTTTTTATCCCAAGCTCCACCCTGCTGAGATAATCTACCAGCTTGACATTGACGAGGGTCAGTCGGCCTGCAAAGGGGAGGAGTGAATGTTTTTACAGCCGCCTGGGGCAGGTAGGCATGTCTGGAGCTGCAGCTGTGGTTTTGCCGCCCGGAGGTTGTCGCCCCTCCCCCTCCTCTTCATGGCAGTGGCCCGTGGTGCCGTGTTCCAGGTAGATGTCCCAGCCCGCTTTCCTTGTCTTTTCTCCCCCCCCCCCCCTCCACCCCTCGACCTTTTACGCTTTGTTAGGCTAACAAGACTCATGCCTTACACACACCAGTGGAAGGCTGTTTAATAGGAGGGTGACAGACCCTAACATAACACAAATACAGTGTGGATTTTCTGTCTCGAAAAATTAATGTTTCTGTGGCTTTCTAATTTTGACATGTGTAACAATGTCATAAATTATCACGAGCCCGGCAGGGGGGGAGGGGGGAGTCGGGCAGCTGTATGTACCACACCACAGCTGATAGTCTTTTTGGAAGAACTTCACACTTTCTTTGTTAGCAGTGAAAGTGGCTCAACTCTCTTGCTCTGAGGCCCTAATACCACCACCATCTAGCAAGTTTACTATCTAGCCTGACATTGACAAGGGTCCTTGAAGGAGGAAAGGGAAGAGGTCAAATGTTGATAGGCATCCATTGACATCACTGTGCGGTGGTGGTGCCAAAAGGGACTGGATATATGGAGTATGATAGTTTTTAAAAAGTTTGTAGGTATCCAAATGTATAATGATTACTTTCTTACAGATTTTGATATTTCAGTTTTTCAGCAGTACAAGATTAGGATATGTTTTATTCCTATGCTCAGTGTCTAGTAGGCATACATTTTTTTGGCAGTAACAGTACAAACGAGTTGAATATACTTGAAAACTGTAGCCTATTATATATATTTTTTAATCCTTCAGCTCCGATTGTTCTTCGAAATTCCTTCGCATAATGCAAGCTTCGCTTCGACTTCGCTTCACATTTAAAAAACGACCTTTGCACATGCCCAGTTAATATTTATGTAGTGAAAATTAATTCATCCTTGAAACAGTTTTAGTGAAAAATTAAAATGAGTGCCTCTAAGAAAAAACAAACATTTTCATTAGCTGAAAAGTTAATCTTAATCAAGCACGTGGACCGTAATCCGGGTAGAACACGCACAGCAATTCCTCGGAATTTGGAAATCCCAGTGACTACTCTGAATCGAATCATTGATGCAACCAGGAGACAAACTGCCACGAACAATTGTGCTTGTTTTGCATGTACAGTAATCTTTTGCTCGTATACTTATTTTATGATTTTGCAACCAGGAGATAAAATTTCTTAAAAGATTATGTATTTAAAAGAAATATTTGTTTTGTTCATTATGTAAAGTTGTGTGTTTATTACGGTGCATAATTTTATATCTTTTGGTGTCCAGATTCTTGAATTTTTGTGTTTCCCTCTTATAAGGTTTTCCTGCTTATAGTGTCACTTTCTTGTGGACCCCTGAAGAACCTTATAAGAGGGTTCCACTGTACTAACATTCACAGGTAACAAATCACTTACATGCTATAAAAAATTGAGTAAGACACAAATACAACATTTTTCCAAAGGAAGAAATGGAGCGTTTATATGGTGTGAACAACAAAAATATTAGAACCGAGACGATACAGACATCTGACATTAAATATAGGACGATATTACGGTATCCGAAATGGCTGGAACTAGTTTTCTTTTTGGCAGATATTGAAACATAATATTTCTATTTATTTACCATAATATAACAGTATAATAGGGTGACTATGCTGGAACAAGACATACTCAACTGCTGCTGTTTTGAGATGGCTGGTGCAGTTATTCCAAATACTAAACTGACAAACTGACACTTTCAGGAAAAGGGAGGAGGGAGAGAAATGCTACGCTGCTGTGAGAAAATCAAAGAAGAGTGAGGTAGCAGGATGCCACCCCATCTCACTGTGGCCTTAAGTGCCCATAAGAGATAGTCATCTACAGCCTGTATTGGGTCCTCGAATTAACAGCTTTGCAGGTGTCACATTTCAACTCCACTCCACCTTCTCGTTTCATTATTTAAAATCTTTTTAAAGCAATGTGAAATTGGACATTCATAACCTGGTAACTACCAGTGCTTCTGTTATACTCTCTGTCAAGTAAAGGAACACAGAACTTAAAACTTTTACATATACTGTATTTAATTAATCTGTTTTCAGAATATGAACAAAGTTGAATTATGCTGCAAAACGTGATACACACACTTAGAGATTAAATATTTTTTAGTTGATATGTTTAAAATACAAATTGCTTATGTTGCCTTTATTTAAGATTTAAAAAATATTACTTTAACTATTTTGTTAATGCTGTTTTTATTTTCTGATTTTAAAGAATTTATATGAAATTCATTTTACTAATGAACTGTATTTTTACTTGAAGCATCACAAAGGCCATAATGCGACAGTGACTTAACACAAATTTATCAACTTCCCAAAACACTTTTAGTGCAAAATAAGTTATTATGTTTACTGTTCAGTATCAGATATCGGCAAGGAAGTATTGATAAAAATCTGTATCGGCTCGGTATTAAAAAAATATTCCCACACAGTCCAGTTTACATATTTGACACAATGGCATTTCATCTACATAGTATCACGAGTGAGTAATTACTTAATTTCCTGTCTACAACTGCAAGGCTGATACAATATTTCAAAACAATTCTACATATATTTCGAATAAACAAATTACCTTACCTCTTCCCTAACATGTAAAGAGTCACTTATCAGTCTTATATTTATGACAAACACATTACATAAAATTTCAGCAATTGTAAAACAGACAAAAATATACCCACTAAATATCTTTCTAATATACCAATGGACTGGGATAATATAGCAATATATNTATACCAATGGACTGGGATAATATAGCAATATATTCACATACCTAAATATATGCTGCTTTACATTTCTTTAGGAAGCTATTTTCTGCGAGGATAAATTTATTTGGCTTGGTGAAGTGACAAATTTCTCAGCCAATACTTTAAAAAATCTTACCCCACAGTACAACGATTCAATTTTAATACCAATAAAAATTCTTCCAACACTAATGTACAGCTAACATTTATAAAAACGTATGCACACAATCAATTACAAATAACATTACCACACTTTTTTCAATCGTTGTTTGAAGATTGCACACTACAAAAAATACAAAATAACACATGCATAATTCTCAGCAGCTTCAAATTGACAATGCAACAACATTCCTCACCTTATCAAAGCTATCATAAGAGCAATTTTACACTACAATTGAAATGTGTTAACATCCANTGCAACAACATTCCTCACCTTATCAAAGCTATCATAAGAGCAATTTTACACTACAATTGAAATGTGTTAACATCCACAGACAAATCTGAAAAGACTAATAATGCCAAAACATTTACCTGCTTTGGTAAAGGAATGAGTGCTAGTGTTTTTGTGATACAGACTGACAGGAGTATTTTTAATCTATGAAAATGTTAATTGATGATTTCTACTATATTCTTGTGTAAGCTATGCAATGTGTTACTATACTCCAAACAAATTATGTTACTTGAAATTGGAAATTTTATTATACTGGGGTATGACTACTTAAAATATTCTTTGTAATTACACACATCACTGCAACTGATATGCAAAAGGAAAAATTTAGCTCTTGATTGTCACTGTGTGGCCTCACCTATTTAGTATAGGTGATTCATTAATTCAATATTTAATTTATATGTACTTCCCTCACATGAAGAAAGTTTAATTTAGCGTTGAAACTGGTTACCCAAGAATTATTTACACAAAACTACTGTCACTGCATTCCTCCTATCAGTAGGTGAATGTTGGTGTGGGTGGAGTGTTTGTAGCAGGAAGTGTATGAGGTTGGAAAAGGTGGGGCTTCGGAAATTCAAAATTGCCACACTCCAATGAAATGGAATTGACATAAGTCCACCAAAAATTTTATACACTATGTAATTGTTTTTTTTTACAAGTACCTTTCACCCAAATATAAAATTGACAGAAAATTCAAACTGGTTTACCAAAGCACTAATATGCAGGAGAATCATGTAATAAAATTTTTTTTAATAGGGCACATAGCAAATGCTGGGTGTACTTTGCAAAATGACAAGTTCATCAAGAGACTAGTTAAGACATTTAACAAATTTTTTTATCATCTTGTTTACTTTCTATTAAAACATCATACTTAAATAATTGTTTCAATTACACTCTTAATTCCACTTACATTAAAATGTAATGCATTATTTATGTGAAAACTGAAGTTACATACTTATACTAACATTCACAGGTTACTGTTAAACAACTTACACGTTAATAACAACTTAACCAATATTTTATTAAAATAGCAACTGCATAAAACATGTTAGAGCTACAATCTTAAAAAAATTGGGCAGGAAAAAAAAANAATATTTTATTAAAATAGCAACTGCATAAAACATGTTAGAGCTACAATCTTAAAAAAATTGGGCAGGAAAAAAAAAATCACCCAAAGTAAAAAATGAAATGTTTATATAGTATGAACAACAAAAATATTAGAGCTGAGCTGATANAAAAAAAAATCACCCAAAGTAAAAAATGAAATGTTTATATAGTATGAACAACAAAAATATTAGAGCTGAGCTGATACAGACATCCGATATTAAATATAGTCAAATATTACAGTATCAGAACTGGCCAGGACCAGTTTTCTTTTTAGTCTATATTGAGACAGATATTTTCATTTATGTTTAGCTGTAACACCACAAGGTAATAGGATAATGATGATGGAACAGGACAGGCTCAACTGCTTTTGTTTTGAGTCAGCAGGTACTGTTCTTATTCCAAGTACTAAACTGACAGACTGTCAACTTTAGGGAGAGAGGGAGGGAGGAAGGAAGGGAGGGAGATGGCAGCCCCACCCCGCTGTGGACTGTGGCCTCCTAAGAGATAATCACCTACAACCAGCTTTACAGGTGTCACACTTCAACTTTGCCTTCTCATTTCAGTATTTAGCTAAGTGAAGTGACAATTTTCCTCATCCAGTGCTTAAAAAATTTTACTCTACAGTACACAATTTGATTTTAATACTAATAAACATTTTTCCAACATTACTATACAGCATACAATTTATGAAACCTACGCACACAATCACAAATAACAGCATCAAACTTTTCAACTGCTTTTTGAAGACTGCACACTACAAAACACAAATATAATGTAACAAGTGCATAATCCTTCAGCAGCTTCAACTCCACAATGTAACAACAATCCTCACCTTGTCAAAACTATCATTTAAGAGCAATTTTACATTACAATTGAAATATATTAACATCCACAGGTAAATCTAAAGAGAATAACAATACTAAAACATTTACCTGCTTTGGTAAAGGAATGAGTGCTGGTGTTTTTATGATACAGACTGTCAGAATGATTTTAAATTGATGATATTTACTATATCCTTATTTAAGCTATGCACTGTGCGTACTATACTTTCAACAAATTAAGTTACTTGAAACTGGAAATTTTTTAAAGTATACTGGGGTATGACTGGCTAAAATATTCCCTGTAGTTATACAAACTGCTGCAATTGATTTGCAAATAACATAAATTGAACATTACATCTGATATAAGAAACAAACATTTCAAATTTTAAGAAAATCTAATCACAACACAAAGTACTAGATTAGGAAATAACATAAATTGAACATTACATCTGATATAAGAAACAAACATTACAAATTTTAAGAAAATATAATCACAACACAAAGTACTAGATTAGGAAATAACATAAATTGAACATTACATCTGATATAAGAAACAAACATTACAAATTTTAAGAAAATATAATCACAACACAAAGTACTAGATTAGGAAAACATTACGTATAAGATATAATTATTTTAACTAGTAACTTACAGTAAATATTATAATTGAGGCAGGAATAACTACACATATAAAAATTACAAGCAACATGAAGATCCGGGGATTCAAAAAAAATGGATTTTCTACAGCTTCAAAGGATGCTGGTGGAGAAAGTGGAACAGTCATGGATGATTCTTCAAATGACAACGATGGAAGTCCAGCAGGTGAACTCAAAATGTCAACAGGAATGACTTGCTGCTGCTGATGCTCGATTACTTCAAATCCCTACAAATAAACCATTTAATTATAATGGTATTCAATCAATTCTTTTTTATGCACCTTTATTAAACTGTTTGTTATTCTCAACTAACCTTAATATGCTAGCCCTACCTAAAATGCTCAGCAACACTCTCCCCCTTCCCCCTGGAAAATTACACTCAAGTGGTTTTCTGTCCTGACAAACTGCACAATATCTGTCTGCAGTCTACTTGTGATCCTGACTGCTATTACTGCCCAATTAACTGCAGGAGGTGGTCAGAAGCCAATTAGCACAGATAAGCCAATTAGCACAGATTAACAACTATATGGTTTCATAAAATGAAGCTAACTAATAAAAGATAACCCTAATATAGGATTTTGGGCATCACAGCTATTCTGTTTAAAACAAGTATTTTTGTGAGAATCGAAGGAATTCAACATAATCTGGCCACCCTGAATGCTAGTGTGACAAATCACAAATAATTGTAATACAAAAGTGCAAGTTTTAGAACTTCTTTATTTAAATACAAGGGGCAAGAATTAATACATTATAGACACCATTCAAAATACTAATAATGAAGAACTCACTGCACTAGAGATGATTTAAAACATACATTTTAAAAGGGAGGGGTGACCATATAGCCCTAACCAAAGCCCTCGTACAGAAAATATAAAAACACTTTATACAAAACGGTTATAAAAGGGTAATTATACCAATATTACAGAATGTGAACCGACTTCACTATCAGCAAGCCCCTGGACAGTAGAAAAATGTTAAAAACAAATCAATTTCCGCACCCTAAAAACACTTTAAAAATCTGGGCCATGAGCATTGTGTCAGAAAATACCCCAATTACTCCTATTGCACACTCACAAACCATCTCACAGAAAAATGTGGCTACATTACAAAATATCATTAAAAATCATACACAAGCAAAACATTTCCGTGATTGCAGTGAAGTGGCTTAGGTTGCTCCAAACAACAATTTTGACCAGTGACTGAAACCAAATTGTGAAACGGCGCTGCACGACAGAATACCTCACAAAAACCAACTACACCATCCAAATACAAAAACTATGTTAAAACAATTAGTCACACGACACTACAACTCATGACTCGCCAGTATTTGACGATGCCCCAGCAGATACCGCAGTAAAGGAGAGGAAGGAGTAAAGGTAGTCGTAGTGAAGGTACAGCAGACAAACCTCTCTATTTAAACTCTGAACTGAGTGCAAACTCACTACGTGCACGCACAGGGAGAGGTTGGGGAGAATCCAAAGAACTTAAGGCAAATAAAGGAAACAAACAAAGGAAACCAAGCATGCGCACAAATGCACTGACATTACAGATGGCACCACTTAACATCTTACCAGCGCCAGAGACATAATAATACTTTTCTCTCCTGCTTAGCCCAGCAAATTTATCCATCAAAACAGTGTTGGTTACATGTAGAGGCAGGAAACCAGTGGTAGATGATGTGTATCACAATATTATCATTTTCCCTCATATTCAAGCTTTTTCTTATCACAATTCTTTGTTGTGGAAATAATATTTTATTCCTATTAATGTCGTTCAGATACACTTACCCTTTCCTACTTTATGGGACTTCAAACCTTATGTTTGTTAACTATCATGTATCACTATTATGTTCCTTTTTTTTGTTACCTGGTATAAAGTGTTAAAGGATTATTTTGTGTGTGAATGATTTTTGGGCTTAACATTATTTATATGGTTGCGCGAATGCAATTTTTTTGCTCATGAAATGAATACGAACATTATGCTATGAACATTCTGCAACTGGAACAAAAGTTAAAAATAATTTTATACTAGCTTAGTCTTAATTAAAGTTTAAAGAATTTCATAACATTTTAGCAAGTAATACAATGACAAATGTGTTGCAAAACCAAACCCAAAACAGGAAACGAGTATTTCCCACAGGAATTCTTCCCTACATTTAAATTTCTGTTTTACATAATTATTTTAGTTATAAAATAATGGTAACACACAAGATGGTATAGACAAAAATACCTTTGCTGGTGCACTAAATGAAAATTTATAAAAACACCTGAATATTAATCAAAATTTAGGAATTTTTTTGTTAAATCTTTTGGCAACCAAATGTTTACAGAAACAAAAATGACAGTTGTCAATTTTCATTTTCGTTTCAGTATTCGGAATATTTGCACAACCCTAATTATTTTTCTCTTCACTTTAAAATTGTACAAGATGCAGTCTAACGTGACAAATTTTTTTGAGTCCACGATGCCTTCAAAGTAAATCATCCATGTTCATTTACTATACTCTATAAACCATAGCTATTATTTTGTTTCCATGCCGTCATGCATAAGACCTGGATTACAATGACTTCTCATTACACACAACATGCTACTCTTTCACATGTACATAAAACATGGTATTTTTGAGTGAGGTATTATCAAACTTGCCAACTTTTCAGAAGCCCTTTAAGTGGAACTCCTCAAATAAAATTTATTACATGCAAAATTCAATATGATGTTATTTGGAACATTACAATTTACTTACAACAATAAATAAAACATAACTCAACCATTGAAACTAATCAAAATTTCCCTTTAATAAATTATAATAGATTTGCAGAATGTGGCTGGATGTTTATCTTCCTAAAATGTCAACACTACCACGTGCATGCATGCACACGCATGCACGCGCACGCACACACACACACACACACACACACAATAGCACAAACACTAATACGGGTATACACACTTCACCACATCTAGGGTTGCCTAGCTCTTTTTTAAAGATGCTACACTGGCTTTCTTGGCACTGCAAAGAATGAATCACAAAATGTTTGTTCAAAACCTACGCCGGGTTTATTACATTTTAATATGCTCACCGATTCAAAGCATTTGTTAGACAGCAGTGACCTGAATTTATTTCTTATGCTGAACACATATTCACACTTGTCATTGCAGTGTGGTACTGTTAGCACAGACAGCATAAATTCTGCCAACCTGTCAAACTTTGGGACTCCATCTATACCTACAATTTTTCCTCCTCTAGCCCACTTCACATCAATGTGAAGCTCACAATCACTAAAATTAGACTTAACATCTTCAAGCTGAAGTGCAGTGAACTGTTTCTGCTGTTCATCAATTACATGATCTCCATTTTCTCAAAATATGTATTTGAATAGATAATTGTAAAATAACATCACCTTTTCTAATGAAGGGATTACTCGAAGAAGGAATAAGAAAAAAAGCAAAAAGCTTTGTTCAATGTATCAGGGAGAAACATGAATAATTTTTCCTCAATGTGAAAGGTTAGAAGCATGATTTTTGAGGCTACACTTCTCATCTGCTGGTGTCAAAGTATTAGAAACAAATATCTTGTTGCTTAATGTGGTAGTATCCTGGATTGGTCATTTTCTTCCACTTGAGTTATGCCTATCCTTGTGATTTGAAAGGCTACTTTTGCTAGAACTAGTGTTGTAGTTAGCTTATGTTTTTTGTGAAATGTTTTGTTTATAAAAGGTTTTAGAAGCACTATGAAGACCTAATTTCTCACTACTTGTACCTGGGACACACACACAGAATACTTCAATACACCTTTGCTTTGGTATTGTATAAATAAGAGATAGCTGTTGTTTGAGAAGTAATCTCATCCTTCAAAAAACTCAGCAAGGGGTCCCAGTGTTCCATTTAGGCAAACACCTCCCAAGGGAAAGCTACCTTGTAAAAATATGCTTCAAAATTTTTCTGGTTTCTTTACCATGTAAGATTTGAAATTTATTTCAGTTTTGCCTTGCATTAACACACTTTTCTAAATAACAAAAAAATATTAATTCCATGTCATCAATTTTGAAAGGTACAGCAACTGATGCCTTCCCTGCTGCTAGGTAAGTAAATGACAGTAACAGCCAATCACTACAAAAAAGTCTGCTTCAGAAAAGCTGCTGCACCATTCTTTTTGCCTCCCATAACTGTAGCATTATCTGCAGATAGTGCTAATAAATGTTCAATGGGAACACTCAAACATTTTAGTTCATTATGTACCAAATTACCAATGTTTTGTCTTTTATAATTTCCCTCCAGTGCTGGCAATGAAAGCAGCCTGGAAACTATCTTCTGAAGAGACTGGTCAAAAATGTTACCACAATCGACTAAAACTTATAATCAGAGTCATCGCTGCCATCGGTAACCACAGAAAATGGCATATTCTGCAGGTAACACACCAAGTTACTGAAGTGTCAACAGCAATTTAATTCATTATTGTAGTAGTTTTGGTCCCGCCACAACCTTGGCAACTTCATAACTGGGGAACATTTACTTAAATAATGGAACGGCACAATCCGCATATTGTGTTCTATCAAAATAATATATAAACAAGCATTCTGCATGTGTTACTTCATCCAGAGTTCCCACTCTTTTTAGCTAAAAAATTTCAAGCACTTTTCAGGCACCTTTTCCAAAATTTTCAAGAACCTAAAATTTACTGTAATGGGCATTACAAGGATCATGAGAAATCAAAAGCTAAAAAATTGTCATGATAAAGCAGATGGGGGAGAAGTATCTAGGAATACTTTCCTTACATCTGATAGGGGAGGAGTAATTTAATTGTTACAGCCACACAAGCAGCTTTGTTCACGATTAGAGAATAACACTCCTATTTGTAATTTTTGTTAGAGCAGATTCTCAAAATTGTCTTACAAAAGCGTACAAGATCAGATGTTATTGTACATTATACACAAACCCTACATTATTGTGTCTGCGTACTAGAATTCTCATATGGCATCACAACTGCCGATAATAATTGCATACAGGCCTACTACTGTTCACTCTAAAAAAAGGCATAAAGCTTCATAGAAACTATTCATACATACCATACATTTTCCTGGAAATATAAAGGCTGCACACCACTTTTAATTTGTCATGAACAAATACCATGTAAATATGAAAATTAAGAGCGGAAAATTTTTCAAGCCCATTTAAGCACCTCAACATTTTTTTAAAGCACTTTTAAGGGCACTTGATTTCTTTAATGCATTTCAAGCACTTTTCAAAGACTTTCAAGAAGCATGGGAACCCTGTCATCTCCACATTGACCCAAAAAAAAAAAAAAAAANGATCCTTACATGGTTCGCGATATCATGTTTTCCGCCATGTGCAATATTTATATCAAACCTACAAACTGCACAAAAAGTGAACTTTTTGCCTTTATCTGATTTTAAAACACAAGAAAATTCTTTCATATAAGCATCTGAGAACAATTTAAAATACTGTTTTTTATTTTTTTGAGACATTTTAACACAATAGGCTAGGTCACTCAAAAACTCTCAGCATGTTTACAATCAGATACTTTTCACGTTTACACATGTAAATACTGTTACGTGACCTGCAGATTGCACAATAGAAAAAATGTGTAAAATGCAAAAAAAACACTGAAATCTTCAACTGCCTGCTTCACAACAAATTACTGCCCACTATTTTCCTACCAGTACCATAACAAATGAGATGACTGGCTTTCAAGTTCACAACAAAACAATGAAAAACCACCTACCCGAAAAAACAAATATTTGCATTGGTTCCTCAGAATTTTTCATTATAGCCAACCACTGAATTATATATTTTGCGTTATTGCGCATACTTTCCATGCATGAAATACTGCCAGAAATGCTATTTATGTTGGTGAAACTGCACAACATAACTATAGCCACTACAATCAGAAAAAAATAGCAATGTGTTTAACGCAAAAAAAAAAAAAAAAAAAAAAAAAAAAACCTAACTTTCCGTAAATTTTACGGGTTAACTGTACAAGTTGTCAAGTCTTCATTATGCTTTACATAAGCACATAACCATTGGGTACAGAATAAGAATGTTTGAGAGAAATATTGTTGCTTTTCAAACTAGAAATTCAATTTATACAGGTATATTTGCGTTTTAACATTTACGTGGCTAAAACAGGTTGTGGAAGTATGGTATGTGTGTGAATGATACAAAATTTGAAAACAATTAGATCATCACCATAAACTCTAGAACAAAAATTTTATGGGAGATGACACATTTTTTCATGTATATGGGAATAAACTGTATGTAAATATCTTTAATCTGCTTAGAAAATTCAATTGTTTCATTAAATGGCCTACTAAAAATTGCAAACTTCATGGTAAACATTCTGCATTTCATGCAAGCATTTTTACACTTCTGAGAAATATAATTAATAAACGATGGTAACACAAAGCTCCCTAAAAATTTTACAAATCAAAAAACAAAAATAACCCTAGTCTACTTTCTATTGCTCCTTTGTCCTCATTTCCGGGAGAAATTTATATGTGCGGTACATTAATTAAAAATGTGAGCAGACAACAATTTGAAAATAAAAACCCATGAAAAGTAATAACACAACATTCTCCCTATTGTGATTGGCCAATGAGATCACATGATGCAGTCCCACATATCACGTATCCTGCAAAAGCTAGATATAGACAAGCTTTTCCATTATGTGAATGTTACATGAAATGATGATAGGTCTCTGAAACACATTAGTCAAGGCGCAGCCAGCTTACATGAATGTGTTATTACCTGTAACGTGAAATCATAATCCCAGCAATAACAATATCACAGATTATATAGTAATATGACGGTAACTAAATAGAAAAACTGTGACAAAAATTTACTTTTATGACTATTTATCCCTTTCAATATTGGGCATGTTCACTATGACACAAATTACTAATATTCCTTTACAAAAAAAACTTTATCTTCCTGGGTTTTAAGGAACTAACAGGGTGTTAGAATAATTCAAAATTCTGAATTGACTCAATTTGAGATATGAGAAATGCAGGGATGAAGTTGTAGGAATTGCAACTTTCATTGTCCAATCTTGATAAATTTGCTCAGTCAGTCACTCAGTTTACCTTAGAGACATGACCAGAACATGACATTGTGGTTGCCCCAACAATGACTATAGTCAGTTCATGACTGGAAGAGACTTTCTTGAAGCCCTGCTAAAGATCTACTTTCAAGCCCATTTCGTATCCTTCTGCCAAAGGGTAAACAAACATTGCCATGTGGCAGTCACATGGCAATGTTTACATGCAATGTTTACATTCCACTGTGTGTGTGTATGTGTGTTCGTACATGCACATACCCATCATAAAAGTAATGTATATATTATTAATGGATATTCCACAAGCGTAAAGTTTTTAATCTTGAGAATTTCACACAAAAGAATATGTGATGCAAGCGAAAAACATTTCATTATATAAACCCAAAATGTGAGTATTAAAAATTAGATGTTTCGTGTGCGTGCCTGTGTCTGTCTCTCTATCTATCTATCTCTCTATATATCTCTATCTATCTCTCTCTATATATATCTCTATCTATCTCTCTCTATCTATCTACCTATCTCTCTCTCTCTCTCTCTCTCTCTCTCTGTGTGTGTGTATAGGTTTGATTTTGACTGGGGGATTGGGTGGGGGAGAAAAACTTTCACTTTGATTACATATTATAGACACAATACTTTGCAATGAAATGTGTCAACATTCAAGGAGTCCATCCAACAACATTAACATGGCAACGCCAATCTCTCATAAGCCCCCGGATGGCCGTGCTGTAGAGAATTTGTGCGATTCTTATTTAACCTAATATTTCATTTATCGGTTTTTTTATACTAAAATCAGCTCTTTATTATTTGATTTTTCATAACGTATGTATGACTTTAATTTGTGCTAACCTCCTCGTACAGATTCCTTTTGCTTTTGAAATCTGTATAATAGATTACTCATAGTGCGTTCTAACGTGTTTAATATTTTTCAAATTTATTTCAGG
>NQII01004053.1:28538-181047 GCA_002778355.1 Clitarchus hookeri
GAACTATTTCCTCTCTTTGTGCTGGCAACCTAACGGCATAACTGTATCCGCGCTCGCCGCTGTTTGTAATGTTATATGCATGTAGCTAACGGCTAGGGTGTTTTTTCAAAGGTTGATTTTCAAAAGTTTCTTCCAGTCGTGAACCTGTATCACTGGGGTCCACGCTCAATACAGCATGACTGCTCCATGTGACCTACATACTCAGGTCAAGTATTACATAAAATAAAATACAGTTTGAAATCAAGATTTACATATTATGCCGATGATGAAATTAGGTTTGGTCTGATTGTAGGACTAAGATCTTAGCAACTGCTATAGCGAGTGGTTCCACAACTACTTGGAAAATACAATTTACTGTATTTACCCAAATACAAGACAATGTTTTATTTCAGTTGCACCACTGGTGCTTTACGACTTTACAGTGGCACTGTCTATAAAGCTGGTAATTTGTGTGCTGACATGTGCACTTGGCTCCCTTTACCTACTTCCTTTTTACATTAAACTCTTTGGATACCCCTCTCTCGCAAATAGCGAACTTTGTCTTCTCAGATTTGCTTTAAATAGTGCATTTTCACCATCACTTATGTAGTTGGTATCTGCTTGGGCACCGTCAAACTGGTGAGCCATGAGCTGCTGTGTCAATGTTAATTTGTGTTTTTAAAGCAAATTTGAATTAAAAAAAGTATTGTTAGTGTTTCATTGATGAATGCTGTCGTGTAGTGACTTCACAACATTTTTTGTCTGCCATTCAAAATTGTAGTTTGCTGCAACTTAAGCCACTTCACTACAGTTACAGGAAATATTTTTGAGATGTTTTTAATGTTTTGTGTTACAGCCTCATTTGTTCCGTCCAGTTGGAACACAAAGTGCTCGACGGGTGTAAAATGTTAGTTTTTGTGGCACTGCACTGGTCCAGTTCTAATGAATTTTCTCATTGGTTCCTAATATTCTTCTTAAGGGACATACTGACCACATTGTTTACTAGTATTGCATTTGTAAATTTTAAGGGATTTTATAATCTACTGTGGTGAGTGGCATTTTAATTAATTTTGTTATTGTAGAGGGCTTTGACCAGGCCTGCACACAACCCCTCTTTTAGTGTGTACGTTTCTCTTTCACATATTAAAAGTATGTTTTAGTACAGTGAGTTGGGCGGCTTTTAAAGGGTTGACATTTACATGACTGCCTACCCTCTCATTCCTTGTAAAGTTATTTTCATTTTAAACACCTTGTAGTGGGAATTTTTTAATGTGCTGGGGCATAGCAATTTTCAGATTGTAATACGGTTTTACAAAATGTAAAAAATGTACTGAATTAATGAAGAATAATTCATAAATTTATGGTATGCCGCATGGCTATATATGTATGTTTTAGCAAAAAGTAGAAGTTGAAATTGAATATCCTCCGCCCCCCTATTAATTATTAGTGGTACGTCACATAATTTTTACTTCCAAAACTGCTGGGTCACCTTATTTCTTGTAACAAAAATTTGAAGTAAAAGTTTTGATTTCAGTAGTAGTAAATAATGGTCAATACTGTGCTTTATAATCAGAAAAAATATAAGGCTAAGCAAATAACATGTGATGTCCTTATGTTTTAATGCATTTGAGGTGTAGTATATTATGTATATGATTAACTGCAAAGAATTTGGCTACGTTAAACCTTGATTTAAGTAACAAAGTAAAAAGGTAATGTACATCTTATTTTCGAGGTTCTCCAGTATTCAGGTAAATTAATGTTATAGTTTAAATTAATATTACATTATTCTCTATTCAAAATGAAGCCTCCAGAGATCAAAATAATGGTAATTACCTTCTTTATTATTTACCCTATTTGTTGATAGCATATGTAACTAGTGTATTTAAATACCCTTATGTTTTGTGGCTGAATAAAATGGAAAATGTTTTAGCACCAAGATATGGGTAAGATTTTGTTAATTTGTTAGAAGAATCCAAGCCATTCTAACTTTCTCCCTACTGCAACTAATGCTTCAGATAAAATAAATAAAAAGATAACCCTGCTGGCTGTGGTATTTTGATCCTCTTAATGGTGATAACAAAANTGTGGTATTTTGATCCTCTTAATGGTGATAACAAAAATCCAATACATATGCTGCTCAAATAGTTGATGACATCCAGAATTTCATGAAGTCCCCATCTGACACACACACACTTAAGGTGAAAAAAATTATACACTACTGCGCAGATAATGCAATGTGAATTAAGGAAAGAAGCATATCACTAAACTTTTTTGGTTGAGGATATGGAAACAAACACCTTATACAAAATTTAGACACTTTTTGGTGTCAGCAAAAAGGAAGATAATGAGTTTTAGTCATTCTTTGANCAAACACCTTATACAAAATTTAGACACTTTTTGGTGTCAGCAAAAAGGAAGATAATGAGTTTTAGTCATTCTTTGATTTTGTTGATGCAGAGCAGTCGTTTAGCATAATCCCAGTTCGCCAACGAATACCTAATATTTATGTTTCTAGTATAATGTATTCACGGTAACTTCAAGATTTTCTGAAGCCCTGCTAAAGATCTACTTTCAGGGACCCGATTATGTATCATTCCGCAGTATGAAAACAAAACATTGCCATGTGGGAACTCTCAAATGTTTTGTAAACAAACAGTGCCATGTGGGAACTGGCAAATATTTTGTTAACAGTGTCCATGTGGGAACTACCAAAATTTATTTTTGAAGAGAAACAATGCCATGTAATCTCAACTGTCATATACTTTAATAAAATTCTCTAAATGTCTAAAAAATGCTAATCAATTTAGCGAAATGTTGTAATACATACAAAAAGGTAGATTGAAGTATATATCGGAACTGTTAATTATATAATTTAATTAAAGTTTACTTATTGTATTAAGATTTATTTACATATTTGCTGTAAGGAAAAAGTTAAATTTTACATAATAAACTTTTGGAAGTAGCACTCAGGTTAAAGATTTCACTGTGATAAATGGTACCGTATTTTATCGCATATAAGTGGCACATTTTATTAAAAAAAAAATTTATTGAAAACTCGGGGTGCGACTTATAAGTGAGAAAAATTCCTCCAGCCCCGCACTAACGTTTCATTTACTACGAATTCACGGCCCGCGGCTCGATTTCCAAACTCTTCAGCAAACAAAATCACTTTCATTTTGAAACCTGCGGTGTAGGTACATCTCTTTTCCATCAAGAAACTATCGCGCTTCTTCGCTGCAACATAAAAACAACATTACGTGCGGCGGAAAGACGAGTCACGGCTAACATTTGGCACTGAAGAACGAACGCTAATGTGCTGCCATCTCTTATGTTCCACAAAAAGCTTTCGAAAATAATCGATTCAGTTGGTGACCAAAATTCGATTCCTTTTAATTCTTTGCGAAGGGAATAATGTAACGGAAATATTCAAATGCCTTTCTATATTTTCCACGTTTATTTGATAAACTGCAGAAATAACAACGCTAATACTAAAATTACATCTTAACCTAGAATTATCTTGTAAGTAGAAAGAATGTGTTACGTTAGTTTTATAACCACAATTCAGCGTCTCCAATATGGCGTGGTTATACTTCTGAAAAAAACGTGCCCAAACGAACAAGATGGAGTGTACGAGTCCGCTGGACAACAACTGAAATTTATTTAATTTCAATTAATAACGGTNGGACAGACACTGAAATTTATTTAATTTCAATTAATAACAGTGAAATCTTTACCTATGAGTGCTACGTAAAAGTGTAAATATATAGTTTAGCATTATTAACTTTACAATTATGGCATTAAATTTATACATATTAATATTTAACCTACGAACTATTTCTTTTCAGCTATAACCAACATGTCCCTTCAAAATCCGTTGTTAATTTGTACGGACTTTTAACAAATTATTATAATTTATTGAAAAAATATACTTAAAACTTAAAACAACCAATTTATATAGTGCTTCAGTGCTAAAAGTAAGACAACACCTTTTTCAATATATATTTTTTTATAACCAATTGAACATGTAACTCCTTGGGTGATTTTTCAAAGGTTCTTTTCAAAAGTATCGAAGATACCGTGAATGGATTATAGGAATGGATCATACCTACGTTGTGTGAATCATGTAAACATTGACATCTTACCCTCCAGCGATATGCATATTGCATGTACACAAACACAGAAGGTTCAACATAAGGCCTTAAAAACAGCCATGATTGAGGAATGGGACAATTTGCCTCAGGAAATGCTTAATGATCTTGTTTTTGGCATTCATTGTCGGATACAAGCGTGTCTCAGGAATTGTGGCGGTCCCACATGTTATTGAAGTTTGTCAATGCATCTGAGAAGACCTTTTTTGACGTTATTGAAACTGATGAGTTTCCTTTGTTTTATTTGTTTTTCAGTTTATGCCTTTTGTTTGTTTCATACTAGGATGATTTAAATAGGCACTGTGTTTTTTATCCACTTTATATGCTATTAGGAGTAAAACATGAAATGTTATCTACTTTTATTCAATATAACATCTTGGATTCTGATATACGGTACACTTTTTATGAGCAGTATATTTACAAACTATTTCAGTGCTGAAGATTCAGAGTGTTATTGAAGGATGTATGAAAGATTTTCCCAATATTGGTGCCATACTTGCAGAATCTATCAAAATTTCTTTAAATTGCTAATCACAGCATCATGTAATACTACAATGTGGCATAGTAAAATAATTAAAGACAGCAGAGGATAGAAGACAGGTATTTTGGTACACTTAAAAAAATTTTCATTAACTATCTGGATCCATTCAATCAGAAATATGCTACAGATGATTTAGATTAATTTATACTGTTGCTTGCACAAATACATTTATAAGAATTTTGAGTTATCAAATGCAAATCTTATTCACTGTTTTATGCCATTAAATTTTAACACAAAACATTCTTACAAGCATCCAAAAAATAATGTAAAATAATGTAATGCTTATTTTGCAAATGAGGACAGCACGTATGAAGAGTTTTCTACTGTAAAATATGTGGAAATAGGAGGAAGAGAGGATGTACAAAACAATTTCTGTATAGTGTTTGCTGGCATATAAGACGCTATGCCCTATAAGACAGGAAGTCAACTTTTAAACTACTAAAATAAAATAAATTGTTTTGCAATAAAATATAAAAATAATTTTGACTGCTGTATATTATAGTAGAATGACACCCAACAATGGCGAGATAAATTCACCATGGCAAAATATTATCATTTATTTCTTTTATGGGCGTACTGTGTTCTTTGAATGCCATTAGGAGCTTGGAAGCTGACAGGGTATTGGCACTTAGCACACACACTACGTGCCGTGGTGGCTAGCCAGTTGCAACCTTGCTTCTTCTCTTCACATGACCGGAAAGAGGAGAAGAGGTTGTCCAGCAACCAGCACCATGTCCTCCTGCACACCCTTCACTCGGCCAGCAGTGACACACAGCACTGCACCATACCAGCACCAGCTTCATGAAGGAGAGCTGCTCACCCCATCGTTGAGTACCTGCCTCTAGGGCTACCCCTGGTTCTGTGGAACAAACCAGCCAACGTAGTCTACTCACCACATCCAGACCTCGACAGCAGGACAGCCGCCTGTCTGCAGATCCAGAGCCAGCACCCATCGAGAGCTGCCCTCCAGCCACAGCTGCCAATGACCAGCCCAGTCCGTGGACTGAACTCAGGATATAAGTCCACGAGCACACGTCAGCTATGGGTGAGGCAGGTGCAGAGTAAGCCAGCAGGCCTACACATATGTCAGCCATCCGTAGGTCTCACTTCACCCAGATGGACTACGTGCCTTACCGACGGCCTACCCATCCGACCCTATTCAAGGGCGTAATTAAGGTCAAGCACAAAATCTTGGACACACTGCCTCATTAGAGTCTGTCCCCCGAACTTGTGTGCCTGACCTAACACAACCAAAGACCCTACTGACGTAGACACACCGCAGCCTTTCTGGGCCGTTACGGGTCAAAGAGAGTTTTTTGTGCCACCCAATCTGGGGCCACAGTTCAATTAACAATGGATAATTCAACAGAATCAGGTCAGCATGACACTAAGTTTAAGGGAGAAGGCAGAGAGAGAACCCAGTGGTGCCCACCCAATTAGCCAGAGACATGTCTGAAGTGGGACATAATATAGCCAGCAATGGCGAAATCTCCGTCGCGGATTTTAGATGCAAACAGTGCCGTCATCAGCAAGCCACTCATTGGGACTGGATTGCTTGTCTAGGTCAAGAAATTAACACAGTGAGGTGTATCATATGTAACCAGACTTTCCACCATAGCTTTATCGGGTGGCCGGACGAGAGGATTAACCATCCGGGACTAGTATACCGATGTGTGATGCATCAAAGAGCTGAGGAATACTGACAGAGTAACCCAGGTACCCACAGTGTACCTTCTACCCGCAACCCCGATGAACCACAATAACCTGAATTTGCTGGGAGGCCGCAGGAGGACCCAGTCGCATTCACACAGGAGTGTGAGCACAAGCTGAGGGCAAACAAAATACCACCTAAGCAACGGGACACACGGACACGCAAACAGATGACTGGAAAGGTGCAAGAATGGTGGACCAGATATGGCAATTTTATTACAGAATGATCACAACTGTGTGACAGGTTAGTAACCCAATTCTCCGGTGAGGAATTTTTAGCCCACCCAAACCACAGTTTCACAGTCGATGCCAAGCCACAAACGACGAGGCGGAAATATTTATCCGCTGGAAGGTACAAATGAATAATTCCCCAAGGGAGTGAAGAGAACAGTGTGCGAGCCCTAACATGCATGCTCCTTCCCAACCTCCGCAATCTAATGCAACTCCCTCACCCCCAAACCATTGACAAACTAGTCGAAAGATCAAGGAAAACTGAGAGAAATAACAAGGCGCAGGCAGTCTTTGACCAATAGAAGGTTAAGAAAACAAAAGAGGAGGCGAAGCTGGTCAACGGACAAAGTCACACGCCCCCCAATACCTCCCAAGCGCTACCTTGTTGCTGCTTCTGTCCAGGGAGGTGCTCAATAGGGACTGCCTAAACAAGAGAGACAAGAGCGCTGAATGCCGAGGGAAAGGGGAGCCACTGAAAACCCTTGTAAAGGAAGCAAGCAGACACCCCACCCTAAAGGGAATAAGAAACACCAGGCTGGAAACGAAAGGTCTGGGGTGTGAAGCAGGCCATGACCAGCCCGATGCAGCCATCCAAACATAACCAATGATCCATGCCCCTCGAATTGAAGTCGAAGTCAACAAGTGAACGGCTTCTGCCCTATTGGAATCAGCTGCCACCAGAAACTTTGTGGGAAGTGACTTCATTACGGCTAACCAAAGAGCTCACCTGAGGGCCGGGGATAAACCAGTATGTATTGCACAACCCAATAACCTCCTACAGGTGGAGGGATCAATAACACTGGATGTTTCCGTGAGCAAGAAAACCACATAGGCTGAGTTCCTGGTAGCCCCTCACATAGGGCAAGAAGTCATCCTGTGATAACCCTGGCTGCAACAGCAGCAATGCATTATTAACTGTGGGCAACGGCGGGAATACGTTGGAGACAGTCATCAAGAGGATGAGATTCCTCCCCCAATAAACCCCGAAGCAATTAACAACCAGCGAGATGAACCAGAGTTTTGTGAATTACAAAAAATCCTCAACCATTATTCCTGGGACTTCAACCATGGGGGGGAAGGGGCCCTCACGTCAAACCCAGAACATACAACATGAGATATGGTTTACCCAGGAACAACTAATCTGTTGTCATCCATACAGTATGTCAGTAAAACAAAGGTAGATAATAATGACCCAGGTCCAGGCCATGAAGGAACAGGGGATAGTGGATCCCTCAGATTTGCCTTACAACTCGAGGGTAGTACTCGTACCAAAGAAAGACGAACAATTGCACTTTTACATCAACTATCAAGAGTTGAACGACATCACCTACCCTATTGCTCCCCCAGCCATTAACATTATCCACACGCTGAGGGAATTAAGAAAGGCCAACATTTTCTCTACCCTTGACATGCAGTCCGGGTATTGGCAAATATCCGTGCACCCCGACAGCCAGAAATATACCAAATTCACCAAGCTCAAAAAGGAAACACTTCAATTCCAGGTTATGCCCTTTGGCATCATGAAGAATGCCCCAGCCACTTTTCAATAACTAATGTCGGTGGAAGTAATCGTCGGGTACTTGGGACAGTTTTGTTTTGCGTAACTCAACAACATTATCATATACTCCAACTCGTGGGAGGAGCATTGTACCAACTTGCATAGTGTATTAGAGCAACTTGAGATACACGGCCTTAACATGCAAGCTTTCCAAATGTCATTTTGGAAAATCAAATATAGACTACCTATGACATTTAGTCACCCCTGATGGGAACTACCCGCAAATGGGGTCATTTCGAACTATCTTGGAAACTGAAGAACCGAGGACCCAGAAGCAATTACGCTGAATCTTAGAGTTATGTAACTGGTTGAGAGACCAGACATGATCCAACTGATGGCTCCGTTAAACCCCCTATTAGAGAAAGAGGCCCGATGGAAGCAGAGGTGGGGGGTACAGAACAGCTAACCCCTTCCCAAAATCTTAACAAGAGGTTCCAGACCATCCCAGTTTTACACAGGCCACACGAAGGTGAACCCCTTATACTCCAGACTGAAGCATGCCAGGACGGATAAGGGGCTGTCTCTTACCAGGAAGACTGCAAGTACCAGATTGAACGCAACTGAAAAAAGGTATTACATTAACGAGCAGGAACACCTCACTGTGATATGGGGCATGAGAAAATACCGGTACCATTTAGAGGGGCCGACCCTACATATTAAGGTTAGACCTGGCTACAAGCCTCTAAGAACACTCAAGCCAAGCTCGGTCAGTGGGCAATGTTCCTGCCCAAATTCGACTTTGAAGTACAACACTGTCCGGGGCAGTTAAACGACCTACTGGACAACCAAGAAGGAACCAAAGAGGAGGAGCACTGGGAGTGAATGACCCTTTCCCCAGATCTGCCGCACAGCCCAGAAGAATGCATACGGCTCCAGCAACTACAAGTGAATCGATACCGCCTACATTATTACCAGCAGCGGGCCCCCAAAATCCAATACTTGCTCCCAACGTTACGAACTGAGATGAAATAGTGTGGTTCCGTAACGGAAACCCAGGCACATTCTGGAAGATATGGGCACCAACGGAGTTAAGAGCCGACATCTGCTAGCACCGTCACAACCACGCCAAGCTGGTCACCCAGGTATCAAGGAGACCCTACGCGACATAGGCAAGCGCTACATATGGAATTACATTACAAGAGATGTTCAACAGTAAGTCACAAGTTGCGAGGCGTGCTGCCAACAGAAAGCCTACCCAGTACCCAAACCGGTAGGAAGACCTTGACGGCCCCACAACCCATGGACGCACCTCACAGCAGACCTCATTGGACCCTACCCCCACAGCACCAAAGGCAACCGATACCTAATGGTGGTAACAGACCAGTTCTCAAGGTGGGTTGAAGCCTTCCCCTCTACCAAACCAGGAAGCACGTGGCATCATCCGCAAATTCGAGGCAGAAATATTTTCAAGTTGGGTATACCCCCCCCNGGCAATTATGACAGACAATGGGACCTAGTTCACTGGCAACCTCTGGCAAAAGGTTTGCAATAAATAAGGATTCAAAACATGAACCCCCGCCCCCCTTGCCACTACAACTTTCAGACCAACACCACTGAGCGGAGGAATCAAGAGCTTCAGTGTGGGGGAGGATCATTAAAACTGGGACACCCAAATGCCAGACATCCTGTTCACACTCCGGCATAGGAACAAGGTTATAGACACCTCACACAGTCAGCTGATCCTAGGCCAGTCGATAAGGTGGCCAGGATATTGGCAGTGGGAACTAGAACCAACCAACCCCCACAACCCGAGATCGTCAGACTAGAAGCCCTGGCTCGCAACCAACGAGCCCAAGCAAACCGGGAATGGTATATAGACCAGAATTATCCTAAGCACAAAACAGGAGTAAGGGCCTTTGAAATGGGAGAAAACGTCCTCCTCAAGAATAACCTGCTTAGCCACAACCGGGAAAAGTTTTGTGTATGGAACCCAGAAATGGGAGGGATCCTTTACAGTCATAGGGAGACAGAATGATTACTGGGCCGAGGATGAACAAGGGCGAGTGCAGAAGGTGACCAGAGGGCAGATGAGGCCCTACCCCACCGGAGCCAGAAGAATCAACGAAAAGAACCTAGGAAACTGGGCCAACGGCAACGGAGAGGAAGAACCCCCACGAGCTTGAAACCGCTCGCTTTCTAGAGCCAGAACCCAGACTGCGACGAGCGAGAGACAAACCAGAACTCCAGGACCTGGAAGTGCCGCCCAGGATGGAGGGAGACGGAGCAAAGTCAGCACCGTATCCATGAAGATATACCACCCCCTGCTAAGGTACACTTCCTCATGCTCCATTCCCTCCACCTCTCCACATTTTCAAGGTTCATCAGACGTAAAAAAGCCCCTGGACGAGGAAGTTCCGAAGCCAGCGGGTCTCAGATGTCCTGGAGGTCCCCACTGGACAGAAAACCCCAGAAAACGCTGCCCAGACCACATTCGTCGCTGGAGAAGCTTCTGGAAGAAAAAGAGAACCCTCTCTATCCCTCTTCAAGACCTCACTGTAGACGAAGAAGATGAGCCCAGCAGTGACGCAGTGCTGGAGGGCAACGCGCTGCTGCCAGCCGAACCCGAACCACAGATGGATGAGTCCACACCCAGGAACAATGCAGAGTCCCTGCCCCTAACTGTCAACGCAATGCTGCCAGCCGAACCCCGGGCGGATGAGACCGCACCCATAGTAGAGGGCAGGGGACAATGCCAAGTCCCTGTCCCTAATTGCCACCAGCCCGAAGGATGAGTACAACAGTGACAGTGTCGGATGGCAACGCGATGCTGCCTGCCAGACCTGAACCCTGGACGAATGAGTCCGTATCCGCCATAGCGACAGAGGGCGATGCCGAGCCCGTTTCCAACAGAAACAACTGTGAAGGATGAGCCCAGCAGTGAACCAATGTCTAGCGGCGAGCCGAGCCAGAAGCGGGAACTGCCGCACTACCATTCAAGGACAGGTGGGAAAATACAGAGTAACCATGTGGCGGCCCACCCAGAAGTTTATGTGGCCATACCCATGGCACGCAGCCCTGCATGGCCGCAATACCAGTAATGAGGGGGGAAAATAAACCAAGACAAAAGAAGAGACTTCCACTAGACAGTAAAAGTGCACATAACAGAGCAGTTAGCATAGAACAGGGGCTAAGGCCACGATGACAGAGAAATCGTACATAAGTAAAGAAACGCGAGCCTTAAGAGCCTCCAAACGAACAGTAGCTAGGCCAGAAAGCAGTATAACAAAATGCTGTAAAACTTCAAAAGTGAGGATGCATGGAACAGTTACCAATTCCACATAAAATACACCTACTTGCTGAGACAGCAACCCAGAACCGAAGGTGCACACCCCCCGAAACATGCCCGAGAGAAGAGGGAACACATGTCTACACTATTAATGAAGAGCCAGGCACAGGAGGAAGCCTGACAAAGAAAGATTGTAAATGAACCAAAAGAAATTGTAAAAATTCTGGTGATCCTGAGTATTATATTCTTTGAGTGCCATGTGTTTTTTTCTATCTGTAGGTGGCCTGTATGTAATTGTGATTAAGTTATGTATACAGAAACGGGAATATAAGGAACAGAAGGCCTTATGCCCTCTCCTTAGAGACAAACCTGTCACACGTAAAACTGCCTGCCTTGTGACCCGTAGGAGGTCCCAGACCTTAGAGCAAAGCCGCTTTTAACATGCCTTCAGTGCCAGGGCAGGCAGAATAGAAGTGGAACTACCCACCCTTGTGAGTTGGGTTAGTGATCACTACTTTCCTCAGAGGTAACACTGCGTGAACAACTGTCACTTTTGCTTTCCAGGACTACCTGTAAACCTCTGTATAGTAACCACAGCCCTCAGCTGTTTCTTGTGAGCATCATATGTTTACAGTTACTCTGAAGGGTGCAGACACTCACCCAAAAACCCTGTTACTAATACACGCAATACACTTTTCCCTAGTGAACCAAAGTTTTAAGCACGCCACCTGCTAAGCGACCCATCTGGAAGACACACACACAGAGCAGCCCGGAAAACACAACTCCAGTGCCGCGCAGATAGAAGCAAATGCAACCAAACTCCAGGTGACAGTTTTACATCACACAAATACCAGAAGCTGATGAGATGATTCTACATTGCGAGAGAGGGGGGTCGGGGGATTGATGTGTCAGGTGTATATGAGTTCATTCTTTTTTGCAACGTCGTATGAACATGTGACCCAGAAAAGGTACGAATCCCGACTGGCCGCCACCAAGGCCAGCATTCCGCCTCCTTGGAAATGTAATATACCAGGAGAGTGAAATACAGCATCACACCCACCTAGCAATTCCCGTGAGAAAATATGCCAGCCGGCAACGCAAGTGAGTTGCCTCTAAGCGAGAGTCGGATACCGCCCGCACACCAGAAAACTACCCCGCTTCCAACCTTTCCCAAGAGATTACAGCCAGTGCTGTGCCACCCACGAACGGAGGGGCCAACCCTTCAGAGACACATGACAAACGGCGAGGCCAGAAGCAACCCCCAGCCAGGTGTATATAAGGCCGTACAATGTCGAGGAACGACAGTTCATCTCAGCAGCTCGCCTTAGCACAAGTCATAGGAAGGCTCTCTGCTCACCTTCCTCCACACAAGGAAACACTAGAGATCTCCAGTGAACAATGCCCAACATCTTCAAGCTTGCGCTGCAGCCCCGAAGAGTCAACGTCCCCTGTGACATTGCAGTCAACACAGGGTACCAAGTCTACCCCAGTCCCTTCAGGACAACCAAGTTTCAGTTACGGTTCAAACTGTTTTCATGGCTACGTAGTTTTTGCACTCGCTTTTAAAACAGGCAGGCCCCTTCACCTGTCTTTCTTTTATCTTTCTTTACCTTAAGTAGATTATTCAGTGCATTGAGTCTACGTAGGAGAGTACAGGTCACTGTGTTCTATTATGGATGGAATAAAACACGCATACAGTCTAACCACAGTCTATCCATTCTAGAGTGAACTGTACTTAAGTCTCCATCCTGGTGTCACCCGGTAAGGGAGCGGCAGGGAAAAGCTGCTTTACAACATATTTCTGATTCTTGAGTAGTCCTTGAGTTATCAAACCTCACCAGCATTCAGCTACCTGACCCCACGGGAACGAACTCAAGCCACCCGCCGACTGTTGAGGCCTCACTTCACAGTCCACCCTGCCAACCTATTTGGTCCCTTAGTGAAAACCCCTGCAGCTGCTCACCCAGTTGTTGAATACTTGTGTCTGAGCCTACAACCTAGTTCTGTGGATCGAATCAGCCGACGTAATCTACTCACCACGTCCATACCTCAACAGCAGGACAGCCGCCTGTTTGCAGATCCAGAGCCAGCAAAAGCTGCCCTCCAGCCACAGCTGCCAACGACCAGCTTGGCCTGTGGACAGAACCCAGGATGTCAGCCACGGGAGAGACAGTTGCAAAGTAAGCCAGCAGGCCTACATATGCCAGTTGACACTCATTTCGAGGGGATTGAGTTGTGACGTCATACCTCCGGAATTATGACAATTTCTTTCCTGTTGCTTTTAAACTCTTTCTTGTCATAAACCCTAAATCACCTAAAGTATCATCTATAACTTCACATGCAATGCAGCTCCTGCAAGTTTCAGTCACCCACAACATACCCAGCCAACGACATGCTCACCGGTCTTCCAGCCGTTTTTATTAGTCTGGACGATCACGTTGTGTGAAAATTTTTCTTTTGGCACAAGTTTCCAACGTAGAATTATATAACGGGACAGATTGTGCCCATCAGCTGTGCACGAAAGCATACTGTTATCCTGATTTTTTCATTTCCTATGGTATAGATTTTCACTTCCAATCGTATAATTCTGCCATGTCAAAATACACACGTCTAATAGGCATTAATGATTTGCCCCAAGAGATAATTATGTGCCGGCAGTTTAATGACATAGCTGAAAGTTCACCTACTTGTTTTCAAAATCAGCCTGTAATTTTTGGCACGACACACTTCATTATAGTGAAAACCCAGCATGCTTCATATAGCATGAAACCCAGCTGCACACCGCTTTGAAAGCTGCAAACATGATTTCACTGTCATGTGCAATTTCGGATGCCTTTCTTTATAGAATTTACAAGGTCACTGGCATTGCGTTTTTGCGTTGTCGTTTCACAGATGTCAGTTTTTCTCCTTCAATTCTGGATGTTTTCTGTGTTTGCAGCCCCTAAATACTTTGCGCAAAGACTATGCAATAGACAGCTTTTCTAAACATTTTTGCTACCAATGCACATTACACTTACTTACACAAAAATTGCAGGCAGTCCCAGAATTTGTTGTTTCTTTGGCATATTTCAATACCTTTAATTTGCATTTCGTGGTGTAGGAAAATATATTTACTTCCGCCATTGAATTACACTTTACGACACGACATAAATACTGACACAATAATACCTTTTTTTAGAGTCACGTGGGCAGAAAAGCAAGCGCGTTTGTTGATGGGCATTCAAAAAATAGCTTTGGCCTCCATCATCACCACTCCTACCCCACCGCTCTGTTCCAACCCAATAATAAAACAATACTCAAGGCAAAAACAACCTAGCACAAAGGCATACTCAATAAACCACCCAATTTTTTTTCAGGTTTGCCTCGTCGTATAAGACAGCAGCACTGCAAATAAGATGAATAGAACTTCATAAATAACAAAATTAGCATAAAATCCTTATATGCTGGCACATATGGTCAATATTTTCAGCAATGCATGAAACATATCAATGAATAGAGATATGCAATTGTGGTTTTATTTCATGCCAAAAAGTGACATTTTTTAAAGCTAAAAAAATTGTTACTTTTTTGTGAAAAGTTTTATTTTCAGCATAAAGTAGTGTATTTTCAGTGGGAATTTCTTTTTTCTCCCACAAATTAAATATTCTACTTTATCAACAAAGAAAATTTCATCACCTAATTCAATCTTAATCTTTTTCCGTGAATACAAAACAGGAGCCTGAGCCGATACAATAGCAGTCTGGTAAATAACACTTTCATGAATAGCAAAAGTCTTCCAACATATAATATCACAAACATCTATTTGACTTAAATAGATACTCCAGCAACAGGACTGTTATGAGAATGACGATCAAACAAACTTCCAAAATGCCTGATCCAGGATTAGCTGTCATATCCTTTAGAGCAAATCTGTATAAAAAGGACAGCAGAACATAACTATCTTAAGCCTGAGTAACTTGCTTGACAAACAAACAATCATCCTTAGCAAAGTCTTTGTTAAAGCTGCCTATATTCCGAAAAACAGGTCTTGAAGAAAATCTTCTGAAATGTCGTGCTCGACCCATGTCGTCATGTGCACTAATTCAGGTCACAATCTTTTTATAGTATAGTGCAGCCAAACACGCAATGTAAACTGCGCGGCAACGCTCCGTAAGTCTAGGCGTTGCTGCAACGGGGCCGCTCATATAACCAATGCAAAATTATCACCTTCTTTGTTTAAAGCTATTTCTACAATTACTTTGTAGAAAAATCAATGCAAAACCTATAAAAATGTGTAAAAATTAACATCACAGCAACATACTGTATTACAATTACCTTAATAACACAATATCTTAAAAGAATTCCTCTACAAATTATTTACAGGCTCAATAAGTGAGATGAATAAAAGAGTCATCACTTGTAAGCATATACTTGCAAGGAACGTGATACCTTCCAAGTTAAAGTAAACATGCAGGTACCAAGTGAATAAAATGAAGTCACTACTCACAAGCATGTACTTGCTCAAAGCGAGTGTTTACTTGTGAGTCTATTTTTTTTAAGTGCCATTTAGAGGTATTTACTTGCATTACATTTAATATGAGGTGTATGCTGTAAGTTATAAACGTGTGGTCTAGTAATGAAGAGACTGAACAGCACAAAAATGTTTCCGATAACAGAGAAATATTTTATGATATCTTAAAGCAGTAATGAACTAATCAATGGAACCAAAAATGGTTTTGATAAAAGAAGAATGGAAAAAATCAGAAAAGAATTTTTAAAAGAAACAGATAAAGCAGTGAGTAATAACCAACTGGAAAAGTTACTAAATCATATAACAGTACAATGAAGAGAAAAACTGATATGCTAGCAACATGAAACAAGTCAATAAAATTAATAGAATGGGAAAAGAATATCTTGAACTTTTAAAAGTTGAGGAAAATACTGTGATGTCAAAAATCTCAGGAGCCACTTCAGTTGGGGCAGACAAGGATGAATGTGATAAATTTCACCATCAATGAGTCTGACCATGATAGCAAGTACAGCAGGATCCAGTTCAGCTATGGCAGCCAGTGAATCACAAACAGTTCACGACAGACTGAAATCGGAAGTGTCCAGTGAAAAGCTTCACAAAATAACACAAATTGTTGTCTAATGAAACTGAAGAAATGATAAATCTTAGTACTTCTGAGCTGCAACACTTAGTGCTTCCAGAACAGCTTTGACTGACCAGGCTTCAAATAGAAAAGGAAGAACTACTGCTGAAATGTTTATACCAACCAGAAATAACTAAAAGGATTGAATATTCTGCGCATGTGGAAGGTAAGCTACAGGAATTTCTTTTGTTGCATCAACCACAACTTGTATAAATTGTATTATACTGCATAACTTGTCAATGAAATATTTGTTATTACAATATGTATATTTTATATACAGTAGACTCTCAAGTATTTGGCTCGCAAATCTGGCCTAGGCCCTAAAAAAAAAAAATTCTCCGTAATAAAATGACGAATAATTTTTTCTTTGAACGATCTCAACTTTTAACGCCTTCATAAGAACATAACTTTGCAGAGGCATTTCCTAGCAGCATTTGCTACGATCCTACTATGTGCCGTGTGCAAAACACAAGTTTCAACATGAAAAGCGCGGATTTCCGCTCGCCCTGCTACCTGCTCTTCGTTTCATCAATTGTGTATCGGGTGTCAACAAGTGTGGAATAAGTTTGCCACTGTTCCTCGTTACGTTCCTAAATTGTTTTTTGTGCGCTTCGTTGTTCTTATTATTGAAGATTACGAAATGGGTGATAAACGAAAAAAAGGTCGTAGTGATTATGGAGCAGAAACTACTTGCTATTAAGCGACTAGACTCTAGGGTAATGGCAAAAACTATTGCCTCGGAGTTAGGAGTTGGGAAAAGTACAGTTGGTGACCGTAAGAAAAATAGCGTAGAAATTGAAGTGGTATTCTGCCCAAGCTAGTGGAAGTGGAATGAAAGTAAAAAAAAACCACGCTGATAGGTAAGCATAAAGAGGTTGAGGAATCTTTATTTTTGTGGCATGAATACTTAAGAGGAAAAGGCTTGCCTATTGCTGGGCCGATATTGCCGGAAAAAGCATTACAATTTAAGCGACAAATAGAAGGAGAAGATTCAGAACTTTTGCCAGTGATGGATGGTTAAATTGCTGGAAAAAAATGATTTGGTATTAGCTAGATTACCATAAGTGGGGAGGCTTTATCTGCTGATAAAAAGGCTGTATCTTTGTTACAACTTTATTGAAAAAGATATAATTTCTGGGGAGCATTTGTACAACTGCGATAAGACCGGTTAAAATTATAAGATGGTCCCTACAAAAACGCTTGCATCAAAAAATTAAGCCGCTGCAGCAGAATACAAGAAAAACAAGGAATGAGTCACCATCTTGTCTTTCAGTAATGCAACCAGAAACCATATGCTTAGGTTGACTTTAACAGCAAAATCAAAGAAACATAAAGCCTTTAAGAAACAGGCAAATCAGGAATAACTATCCCTATAACAAAGCATGGATGAATTAAGATATCTTTAAAGCGTGGTTCCAAAATTAATTTGTACCGGCTGTAGAAAAACATTTGAAAGACAACAATTTGCCGAGAAACGCTATGCTAATTCTTGGCAACGCACCATTCGCATCCAGGCACTGACGAACTCGCAGATGGAGACATCAAAGATTTATTTTTACCACGCCATGTGATGGCTGTTTGTCAGCAGATGGACCAGGAGCTCTATTTTAAGTTTCTCGGGTAGTCTATCAGCAGGTCTTGATGTCAACTTCGACAGTCAGCGCTCCTGCCGATCGGCCACCACAACTCTCTTCCCCTTCCTCCTGTGTGTTCAGGCAGGAAATGTAAATAATGCAAACACATGATGATATTAAAACTATTCTTAGAAACTGTGCATTTTAAGTGATTAGTTAATGCAGAAAAGTGCCCACATACATATTTTTTATTATTTATACATTATCTTATATAAAACAAGTAATATTCCCTTTATCAATAAGTAGCACGGAATATATAGAGTGAAATTTCTCGACGTGGCTACTATCTCTTCATATAGTTAGACTATTTGCTAAGGAAAATGGCGACAGAGCAAATGGTTAATGTGTTGTATACATAGGTTGGCATTTTAAAATATTAATTGTTTTATAGGAACATACTGTTTCATGTATATAAAAAAGTTAAAAGATGAGATAATTCGTTACAAAATAGTCCCATCTAACAGTCCATATAAATAAATTTCAACGTGATGTACTTTAAGAAATATATAGAAGACAATACGTAAAATGTTGTTTTATTAAATACAGTCATACAGTTTGCCAAGGAAATTACGTTAACAGCAAATCTTAAATAATGAAAACTGTTAAATTTTTTATTGCCCTTCTACTACAGGTTGGGAAGATGAACATTAAAAGTTTGGGGACCAAAAATTTTTGCAACTAGGTAAGCGCTTGTGTCGGCAATGTACCAAATTTTCTCTATTTTCTACGTTAAAAAACAGGATAAATGTAATAATCATAAATCAAATATAAAATAACTTCCTAACTAAATAGAATCTTTCCCTTTTATTCTTCACACTGCTAAAATTTTTAATTAAATGTTACCTTTTGGAACACTGCGTACCTAGCAGCAGAAATATTCCCTATGCCAAAACCTCCAATAAGAAATCACGTTTTGTTTCTAACCTGAGTAGAATAAACCTTACCACTAGTGAAGTAAAGTGCTTCATACAAGAAAAACTGTGTAGCCTATATACATATTCATAAATGATAAACGCTGCCAATTTAAGTAGTTTGATTATTGAATGTAGGAATAAAATGGTTTTTTCTGTTTTTATGAAAAGTAAAAAATATTTGACAGCCGAGCCCTGAAACCAAACATATTTCTCTATGCACTAGCAGCCATGCAACATAACCACATGATCATTTGAACACTTAGGAAAAGGAATCAAGATAAATTAATATAATGTCCATACTTCCGAACATGTATTGATAAAGTTAGAAGAATTTAATAATGTTTTGCATGTATAATAATCTTTTATGTGTTATGTACTACATAAAGTACATAAAGTTGTGCTCATTTGCAATAAATACAACTATAATGATTCTTACCCGCCATGTTGAAACTAAGTTTCCGATCGGGCAAGCAGCTTTCGACAACACATTAGCTGTCGAGTGTTCTCGATCATTTTCTCATAAGAATCGAGAATTCATCTTTAACATAGAATACCAAACACCGAAAATATTACGAAAATCATTATTTCACAATCGGAAGCTGCGTCTCGAAAAACTTGGAAGAGAGCCTCAGGGTGTACTTGAAATGCTAAAGAAAAAGTATTGCTGGCATCTTCTCAATTCGTTGATGTTGGCGATTGATAATAATGAGGACTACTTAATCACTCCGAAAAAGATAGAAATGCTAAATGTCATAAGGTGGGTGGCCGAAGGATGGGAATAGATTCTAAACATATAATTTGTGAGGTCTTGGAAAGTTCTTTTGGACCATGAAGGTGGACATTTCAACCTTGAACCTGTGTGTGAAACCGAAGTGGAAGATGAAAACGATAAACTTGTCTTTGTTGCTGGAAAACGTACTGGGCTGTGACAATGTCAATGCAGAGGACATTTGAGAATGAATGGCAAACAACGAAGTTGATGAAATAACTGACAACGATATTGTGGGAATGGTGACACAAGGATAAGAGACAAAGGAGGAGTTAGATGACAGGAAAAATCTCATCCCATATTCAGAAGGGTTCAAGATGATTGTAGCAGCACTGCATTATATTAGTCAGCAGGACGAAGTGATGCCAGCTGATATCATATGCTTGCGTAAGTGGAAGAGGGCTGAAAGGGAGAAGCAGTCATCTATCACTGACTTTTTCAAAAACTAAAAACTGTAGGTTTTGACTTATCTTAGGCCTACCTTTTCACAATTGTGTAATCATTTATCAAGGAACAGCAAAATAAGTTTAAATATTTTTTTTAAGAATAAGGCCTCAATTTTACGTTAATATTTTGTTTATTTTAAAATTGTATCTATTCATACTGTACAGTGTAGATCATTTTATGTTTCCTGCAATTAAGTTAGACATTATAAAATTGATCTTACAATGTGTGCAACATTTTTTTTATTGGACTTCCTTTTTCTGTAATACATTTTTATAACGTACAGTAGTGTTACATGACAAACATTTATAAAGTACTGGCCTGTACTAAGAGGTCAGAAAATATGAATTACAGCAGGTTTTGGTATAAAAAGTATACTTTTAATAGTATGGGTGGGGCAGGAAGTGAGTAATTACAGAACTCCGGCCTATCTGGCTTTTTTGTTATCCGGCCTGGCCTTCCGTCAAATTAGGTTGGATGGTTGGGAGTTTGCAGTGTGTGTATGTACACACACACATGCATGCACGCACGCACGCGTAAAAATAAAATACATATATGCTCATTAACCTCTATCCTTACTAAGCAATAAAAATTTGTGTGGATTAGCAGATAAAAGTGCATAATACACTTAAAAATTAGCATAAACCAAAAACCAATATTACTTGTGCGAATAATTGAAATTAATCTAGTACCATGTTGAACATTTTTTTCTTCAAATAATTCAACTAAAACTGCAATTCTCATGTTTGGGATGGTTCAAAATAAATGCAACTGATTAAGTGTTTCATTAATGTGCATGTGTTTTTCTTCACGGAGAAGTTGAATATATACTTGCTCACAAACTTCTAGTTCATCTTCATCACTGTCACCATTATGTTCATCTCTTTCTTCCAAAATACCAAGCATCCTGCAAGTGCTTGGCAAAGTTATGTAACACAGCACAACATATTATTATTTAAGAGTACTTTATTCAAAGAATGTCTAATTCTATTTGCGAGAATTGGAAAGCGCTGTTTCAACTGACCATATACAAATCCTATTACAGCTCTTTCTTGAGTGTAAGTAGTTATATTGCTGTGAAAGTTGATTTTGAGTTTGCCTGAATGGTCTTCATGGTTCACTGTTCCTCAGCAGACAGGCACTTCCACGAAACTGAACAAGTACCTGCCGAACAGAAATCTGCCACCAAATCCTGCTGTCATGCACACTTCCTGGCCATTGTGAATCAACACATGTGATTCTTTCCAAGGCATCACATGTAATTTGCAAATTTATTTTTTCTATTTACATACTCATCGCCAAACTGTCCAGGTTTTTTATTTCAATGTGGGTACTGTCAAGTGCACTGATTACTGTAGGAATCTTGTACAAAGGCTGCCACATTTCCTTAGCCTCATTAATTCATGCTGCGTTGATGGGAAACATATCCATTGATCTGCCTTCTCCATAATATTGTCTGCAAAACTAACTACAGTTTTACAAACGGACCATCGTCATCTCCTTCAATTTTCTTAGCTGCTACATCCTTGGGTACCGACTTTACTTTCGCAGACAATGCCGTAGGTCTCAAATTATCCAGGCGAGATGTGACAGGATTATATATGAAAAATCAAACTTGCACAGTTTATCAACTGTAGATACAAAACCAACACGTTCAGTTTTCAAAACTTTGTAGAGATGAACACATTTTTTACAAGTTGTAAAATATCTTCAGCAAAGAAAAGCAACAATGGTTTGTCAATCTGATATTGTTCCAAAAATTCTTTCACAACTTTTGCCACAGAGAGGAAAACGTTGAGTTTTACTGTCATTAGTTTATCTTTTGTCACTTCAGCAACACCAAATGACATGCATGAAACTTTTGAGGTTTCCTTTTCAACTTTTTTCACATACTCTGTGAAGCATTCAAAATTTGTAATGCCCTTTCAGCTGATGGGATATTTTCCAGCCAGCAGCAACTGCAAAATTTGATAGGCATCAGCTGTGTTGTGGATAATTTATAAAAGTCTTCTTTATGTGTTGGGGCATCTTTGAACAAGGAGTAAAGTGACATCAGAACAGAGAAAATATGCCAATCTGTAGCCACCTCATCTTTTTTGAATGCATTATTCAAAATGTGAAGTCTACAAGTCCCAATGTCTATGCACTCAAAATCATATTCCTTTCTCAGGTATTCCTGCAACAGTTTGAACAATTTCCAATTAACAGATGACCCATCCATTGATACCTGAATCAACCTGGATAAATCAAGCTTCTCTGTGCAACTGTAACATTTCTTCAGCAAATCTTCAGCCATGGCATGTTCAAAAAATGCTGATGTAACATAACCGGTCCTTACAGTGTTGTCTGAATGCCAGAACCTAATATGGATGTCCATTTATTTTTGCTGAGTGCTTTAATTTAGTGTCTCATCAACAGCAACACATAATGACTACTGTCTGGAAAGGACTTAAATAGAAGTGTTCGAAAATGGGGAGCCAAACCAAAATTACATAAATATGCAACTTTATTTTCACCACAAGAGAACTGTTGTGCATTTGAACTGTCCGAAAACATTCTGATAAAAAGTTTAGCTGAATCTTTGCAAGATTTGTACAAGTACTGATTATGAACATACTGTAGAGTGTACAAAATTTCTCCATCAAGAACTTCTTTTGCAGTGGTGAACAAGTTAAAATTATTACCTTGTGAGTTTGATAAAGAACCTGTTTCAGTAGCTGGCATAGCTACAACAATTGAAGTGGAAGCTGTTGGATAAGGTAAGTTCTTGGACACTGCTGCTTAAGGGCTGAGAAACTCCAATATCCCAAGGGACTTGGTTTTCTCTTCAACCAGTGGTGAACAATGCTATGACCCTAGAAATTTAACAATTTTTAAAAAATCTATATTTATGAAACAAATACGGAAAACAAGTACATCTTAAAGAAACCAGTAAGCTCTCTCAAAATATGCTTATTACTTGGTAAAAAAATGGACATAATTTTTGAAGTAGATTTCATGTAAGTAAGTAATGAAATTTCATAAATATGTGTGGCACCAATGAGAAAGACGTAAAATAATATCAGAAACTGCGAACAAAATATTTTCGACTTTAGGCCTAATATTCCTAACTGTGTAATATTTTTAACAAGTATCTGCCATTATATTCCTGTAAAGCTCTTGAATTTTTTGAGGGTGAAATAGTTTTTATTTTTAACAAAACAACACATAACCTATCTAAATCATTTCTTACCTCAAAAGGTAAGTAAGTATTTTACAATCTGAAAAAGTGGCAAGTATAAAGCAGAACATGTAAAGAAGGCAGGCCTGTTGCTATTGTCCTTGTCACCACAAAATATTTTGATGAATTCTTTCAAATTAAAAAAACACATTTTATTCATGCAATTACATAAACTGCTTATTGCAAATGTTGTATGTGCTATTTCTGAGGGACAACTGTTCATTTTGGTGAGAACCTAATTGCAAACGACAGCTAATAATGCTAATAATAATAACAATAATAATAATCACATAATTTATTAGATGATTGTTTATTTATTAGCTACATACTATGGCCACTAATTTTTAATTTCAACAGAAAAGTATCTGAAATTCTGGTTTTTCTGTTGTAAATATTACTTCCTGTCAAGTATCCTTAATTTTTGGTTAGTTTTAAAACACAAGATTATTTTCAGTTTCATTCATAACTGTCCTCTTGATCTACCCTCATAAGTTAACTGAATGTTATAAATTCTCATCTTTGAAGCTGATATTTATGTGGAGACACAAAATGTGATGGTGAAAATATCAATACTAAAATATAAAATAATAAAAAAATTTTACATTCACCTGCCATATGTTTTTTTAGTGCTGATTTGTCAATACAGCCTATATCAAACACTTTGCTGCACAGTTGACATCTTGCCTTTTGCTTGTCCATATCGCGAGAAAGTCATTTTTTGTACAGCTCTTTCTCGAGCCACATTAAAGACACACTTTCCTGGCATGTTCAAAGACAATCATCACATGGTAAAATCACATGTAGATGTACATTCCCGTTAAAGGCTACACTAGTTATAATTTTCATGAACACATACTATCACACTGCAGCTACTTGCTGCTAGCTACTAGTGCTCTCTGCTCTGTGGTATTTAGAAGTACTCCAAAATCCTGGTACATAGATAAAAAAACAGCTGGTACTCTTGGTACTTTCTACCAAAAATCTGGTAATGATAATTTCAAGGGGTTTTTAAAGATCGCCTTTTGCTGAAAAATGGAGTGCAAAATAATAGCCACATTAAGAAACAAATATTATTGAAACTTCAACAGAACACAAAGAGTTGCACGAATCGAAACAAAAATAAGATTGTGCAAGAAAGCCATGAGCAGAAACTGAGAACTGTGAGAGATAATGACAGCCTACGTGCCACGATGGAAGGTTCCTTGGAAGATTCCATGCAAGCTTATGGCCGGTTCTGTGGATGGTTCCATGGAAGATTTGGCCATCTGCTGGCCATTTTCATGGACTTTTCATAATTGGTCAGGTGCAATTTTTGATGGAAGGTTTCTTATAAGGTCAAAATTTTAGCAAATCAGAGAGTGTGTGGTGGAATGTGGTATTGACGATAGTGGTAATTTTGTTTATTCTGTTTAGAAAAACAGCGCTAAAACCATTTAACAAGAAAACATAGTATACGAAAAACCATGAAAATTTTTTGCTGGTGCATTATATGAGAATTATTGTAAACATTATTTTTTAATTCAATACAAACGTTCCAGTTATCACAACAAAACAATCTGATTCAGTGCATAAGTTGAAGTAAAATCATTAAAAATTCACTTGCCACTTGTGCGGCACCAAGTATCGTTGGACAGGTTATTCCATAAACCCCTTCATACCCTGCTTGCATGCAGGCTCGGGTAGCAGGTTTCATGGAAGCTATACAGTACAGCTGATAATGCCACAATCTTGGTATTTTCACGTACAAGTACAAAAGTATTTTGGTATGTGGCCTGGCTTACAGAAGAGTTCGATGCATGACGTAATAGGCAATAGCACAATACGCTACCTGTTAAAATTGACACAGTGTTAGGGCCTATCTTTGCTGACATAATATACTTAGGTCAAGAACTTGAATGTCAGAACTGTCCTTCCATGGATCTGCAGTCATCATAAAGGTAAGTTTGTCACAACACTTCAGAACAGATTTTATAAAATCATTTTAACAGACACACTAGTAGCAACACTCGTGCCAGCAAGGATTTTTTCTGTTTCATCAAAACTGATACCCTGAATAACTTTATCAAACCCCTGCTTTAGGTTTTTTCAGTTCTCTGTATAAAGTGTGAGTAGTTGGGTATGAAACACCTTCAAAATCTTTTATGCCACTCACAAGTTGTTTGCCATGATCTTTGAAGAATTTTGCCTGGCAATGTATGACTTCAATGTCTTTTAAGGACAGTTAAGACAAATAATTCACTCCTGCATTTTGTGCTGCTTTGAGATCTCCTGGACAAGCAAAATAAGAATGCCATGGAAATAGTCACCAATATAAAAAACATCCTTGAACCATGCATTCCAACATGTGACAACAAGCAGAGGAAATGGTGCACATGGTTTCTTATGTCTGGTTTCTAGGAAGGTATGGTACAAATGCTTTTGTTTTCTAATAGTGATGAAAAAATGTTTGGTGTAAGTAACATCACTGTTCAGCTCTTGAAGCACCTTTGCCCAAATATTGCCAATAATGTTAAGATTGTATGCCCAACACTGTACACGAATAACATCGTCACCAACAATAACTTGTAGAGTTTTGCACATTTGGTCGTGTATGCAGCAGAGTCTGTCACTAAATAATTCTGGTTTCCCTTCATCATTTAAAGCATGGCCCCCACCCCTCACAGACACACGCTCATCCCTCCCTACACCATCAGTGATTTCATCACATAAAATGTCTATTTTTTTTTTCCTTAATGGTTTCTTTCACAACTTCTTGGCGAGCATTAATTATATTGCGAACATGTTTCTCCTGAAGTATTTTAACATGTGAAAATAATCAAGAACCTGAACAAAAACAATTTAATATCACACTCAATTGCTGGCTATAAAAGCCTCGCCTTAAACTAAAATTGCAGCTTTTGCAATAGCCTATTGTTCACCTTTATTATGACACAGTGATGTTAAACTGCTTACGTACGGTACAATTTCAACGAAATTCTTTTTGTATAAGGGTTAGGTGGAGGGTAGTATAAATTAGTCCAATTTCCAATAACGACCCTTTTCACTGCAACCGTGAAAGATCACTGGATCAAAGGTTGACTGTAATTTTTAAACAAAGCACATGAAGTTTTTGTTTACAAATGTTGTCTTCACTTAATTGCAAAAACAGCTGTGGTGAAAGGACATAACATTAACCAAGCTGCCATTCACATTATATTCCATAAATACTATTGTTTTTATATGACTATAAAATGTATGACGTCCATAAAAACATTCGTATTTACCCATGTACCACCTGTACCCATGTAAGACCAGCAACCTACATTTTAAATATCATCCTAGGACAATTTTTTTTATACATATTCAGTTCTTAAAACTTGTGTTTCGGTGTACAGTTGTATTGCACAAGATTTACATATGTTACAAAACTAAATGTGATATGCGCTGTATTCTATTTATACTACATAANATTTTTGGGCGAAAAAAATTATCATCTAAAAAACAGGGGCCTTAATTTTGCGATTTGGGCCATTTTGCCACCCAGCAACATGCTATGCTGTCTGCAGTGGCAGCCAGGAGATCAGATAACACAACAGGGAAACTTGTCACTCATCTGGTACAGTCTGAACACAACACAAATTGACAAAATACTTGAAAACAAAAAGGCCACTTATTTTGTGGTATACCACACTTCTGGTGTAAATATGCAAAAACAAGATCAACATGACATTATTTTTCTGTTGTAATTACATTTATTGTTAAAAAATATACTTGACTACAGAAAATATGGACAACTTTAACAAAAAGAACTTTGAATATGAACTGCTTGTCTACCAAGTCGACTGTGAGCTTGCGGAATAGGCTTCAAAACAACCCACCCACTCCAGTACCAGTTATTTGCTTTGTTTATACAAATGCTGTGGCAGACACCATCCTTGCTGTAACCATACACTCGTCGGTGGGAGAGAAAGGTAGTCTATGTTATGAAGACCTCAACTAATTTCAACCCTTTTTCCCCTCCAAAACCTTTGTCTCCATGTAAGACTTCACCCCTACTTTCCTACTTTTCAAATTTGTTTCTGAGAAAAAAGGTGCAGCTGGTACACAGGTAAATAATAATAAAACCACGATTCTGTTACTTTTTTAACAGTTGGCAATGTGTTGCGCCATAGATTTTCGTCACAGAAGATGGTGAAATGTTTACACACATGCACCAGTGCTGTCCCATAAAATATTGTTTAAATGTAAAATAGAATTCCACAAAATTCAATTATAGCCACTTTATATGTATTTATTCATTAACTCTCATATATTTGGATCATCAGCCTTCTCTAAAGGTAGGTTTGCCTTCACAAAAGCTCCTGAGTGTCTAATAAATTCTACCCCACAATCTTATTTTGCTTTTTGTATCACAAAAAGACAACACAACGGATGTTTGTCATTTGGCTGCACTGCCAGCTTGTTGCTCTGCCAGACGTTTGTGTTTATTGATGTTAAAATGTTTGGTGCATGCGCCTTTCCCAATTAATATAAACGCTACAGTGCTGACAAAAAAACTGTATTTTCATTACTTGCCTAAAGTCAGCGATTAGAAAACTCTTTTAAATAAAGTGTGGTTTTGACATCTTATTTACATGCAAAATAAACACACACTACCACAATATGAACATTTATCACCACTCTCGATAACCTGCAATAGATCTCTCTTAGCAACTCTTGAAAATTAATAAATTTACCTAAATTTATTATAGTGTGTTGTTGAAATGTCTGTTTCGCAGCATTCTCCAGTATCTGGAAGTGGATTCACTGTATTTTTTTAAAGAGTAAATAATTTGCATTTAATTGTCGCGCGTGCCGGGACTACCCTAAAATCACCATAACCTAAGCTCTCCTAACATACGGTGACACAGACAAAATGGTGTTGTGTTGGTGGTAGAGGGGGGAAAGGGAAAAAAGTGTAATAGGGGAAATGGGAAGGTAGAGGGTTTGCAGGAAGGGGAGAAAGTGGGGTTGCAGGTTAAGGGAGGGGTTGGAAAAGGTGTAAGGGGGTATGGAAGTTTGTTCGAAAGAGGGGAGGGAGAAGGGGAGACTTGGTTAAGTGGAGGGTGGCTCTGCTTTCTAATTTATCAACTACATAAACTTATATATCCAAGCAGAGCACTAATAACTTGAACCTCAAAAGAAAATTAATAACTGTGAAAACTGTACTTTGCACACTCGCTTGACATTGATGAGGCACAACACCAAAGGATCGATACAGGACAGCTAGTCGAAAAAATAATCTTCTGCTTAACACCTTATAAAAAAAATGAATCTCACTCTTTCTAATATCAGGTAGGATTACTACTTCATTTAAATAAAAGCTTTGTGCTTCTAGTAATAACTATTTACTTTACGTCTCAAAAGTAAATGTTACAATTCCATATTACATTAATCTCCTGAATTTTTCCATATACAAAACTGATATGAAGAAAAGAAACTACTTGACATTACAAAAGTATGGTAGGTCTCAGGACCCTCTACTCTTACAAGATCTAGTAATTTAAAGTGACTCCGTTGTAATGACGCAGTCATAATAATTATCGGGATACAAGGTTCATTTTTTTTTTGTTTTGCGAGGCTTTGATATATTTTATCAGGATTTAAAATTATTGCAGTGGTAGAATGTTTATCGGTCATACGTTTGCTTTTTCGGAAATCTTAGTTTTTATTCGCGTCAGCATAAGTAGATAGAAGCTTTCCAACTGCAGTAGACATTTTTTGCTTCTAGAAGTTTGATTATATTTTTACTACTACGCAGTTCGGCTTGGCGAGGCAGGAGGGGGAAGGCTTCCAACAAGGGCCCTATAGGCTTTCAAACGGATTCCGGCCCACGCCATGCCCTTATTTGGTCACATTTTTGCAACCCAAGGGCGAGTAGTGGGAATAGGCACGGGGCGACATACTCTGTGTGCCTACCGCCCGCTAGCAAAGTAAAGAGGAGTAGACAACCAGCACTCGCGTAGGATACGTCGAGGTGGCAAATATCCCCAACACCGGCAAATTTTATCCTGCTAAATTATTTCTCCAGCGGTGTGGGAGGTCGCTAGAGTGCCAGGAGGGAACTGATGTCCCTCCTGCGTGTGTAATTTCCTCTTGCGATGCAAGTTCGAATTATATAATTAATAAGTAAACTACTGTGGTGCTGCTTTTACTTGTTTGTCTGGTGAAACTGACTGTTCGGGACTCTGCATATCTGAAGCTTGTGTGTGAGCTGTTTCTTTTGAATATTAAATACAATTACAGTAACTAAACCGAGACTTGTTTTAATTTTATTATTATTTGGCGCCTTTCACGGTTCATGTCTCTACCGATTGAGCAAACCGAGCTGTAATAACCAGTTGCCATCCAGACATGGAGCAACACTACACAGTTTTACCGAGATTCTTATTAAAAAATATCTTGCTTTATTAGCTACTCTATGACTTTACAGACTCCACAACATTCATTTAATACTTTAACCAAATTACCTACGAGGGGAAAACTTCTTATATCTTCTAAGTCAACTTTTTACCTGTCGTAGTTAGACCCCTTCCGCAAACACTTAAAAACTTCGTAAACAACTCGTAGGCCTTCTGAACACAGTTACGTAATTATTCTTAGTGCCGTCAACTTCATCTCCACCGCAGGTCTTAATCTCTAGAAGTTGTATGCTGTAACTACCTAATTCAAACTAAGCCTAACCAAAGCTTAAACCCGGGAACAGTCTACGATAAATTAAATATGCATGGTTTATTTAACTTTTGTTACTACATGCTATAGAACTCCATAGGCTCCTCTGGCATATCCTGAGGACTTCTTTTATCTTCACCACATCACACACAGGACCATCTCGTTTTGCAGACAGACGTCAACTCCTCGTCTGGTAGCGCATTCTCACTTGGTCCCGCTCTGCTGTTGCTAGCCGGGTGTCAGCAAAAAACCCAGCTGACACAGCCTCTGCCTCACCCCGCGGTGCTCCAGCCTACCTAGACTTCACCCCTCAGGTGACCTAGAGCAACGCACAGCCGCCCTTGCACCATGCGCCCTTAGCAATTTCAGGCATCACGCCACCACACTCCCGTCCACATTACCAGCCCTTGCATCCAGTCAGCACAACTCACGGCCGCGATGCGTGCTCGCTAGAGCCCCGGCCATCCTAAACCCTAACCCAGCTGTAAGGCTATATGTGGGTATTCTATATTTTTTGAATAAAAGCTAAATTAAAACCAAACACCAAAACACTACTATCATTTAAAAGCCAAAAGGACAAGACTGTCAAAACACTAACAAATACCAGATGACTCAAACTAAAACAAACTAAAATAACTTCCAAACAAAACAATGACCTGCATCCGAACAACAAGAACCAAATAAGAACATCTACAGAAAGATAGATCGCGGTCTAACACCCATCTGAAGAAAAAACCTAAACTAAAATTTTATATACATTAAAAATTACACCGTGACAATAGTGTTACACTCCTCCGTAATCCAGGTTAAGGGTGTAAATATACTAAGCTGCGTTACTCTTAGGGATAGGAGCATGAACTGAATAAGCATTCAAGTCCGATCTAGATTTACTTAAGTCTTTTTAAAGACACTCAGAGTAGCATATCGTAATGACCCATGACCGCAAGATGGACTGAGTCGTGCGTCTACGTCAGCAAGGTTTCTAGTGCGTCAGGTCAAGGGTCACAGGCTCGGGTCGGACACTAACGAGGCGGATTCTGGAGGATCTGGCGCTTGACCTTAATTATCCCCTTCAACAGGGTAAGATAGGTATGCCGTCGGGAGCGCATGTCGAGCGGCATGAGGAGTGGCCTCCAGATGGCTGGGTAAGTGTGGCCACTGGCCTACCTTCCTCAAATCTCACTCATGGCTGGTGTGTGCTCGTCAGCAGCATTACTGGGGTCAGTCCACGTGCCGTAGTTGTAGTCTGCAGTGGTGTCCAGGTGACGTCCCTTGATGGAAGCTGGTTCTGGATAGGTGGGCAGGCATTGGTGGGCGTCTAGCATCTGGGAGAGAGGTGCTGGCTACTGAAACTGGGTCGATCCCCAACAACTAAGGCAGGCCCAGGCCAAGGTAACCCTGGGATGAGCAGCTCTGGGGGTTTAAATGAAGGGACAAAAGAGGCTGGCGGGGAGAACTGTGAGGTGACGCCTCAGCAGTTGACAGGCAGCTTGAGATCTTTCCTGAGGCGTTAAGCAGCTGAAGGCTGTTGGGGTTGGGTTACTCAGAGACTGGCTCTCCACAAGGACCACAGCTGTCCTTCGGTCGCTCCACTTACTACCTGTTTTGCAGGTGAACAGCACGTACGGGAAGGTTCTACTGTGCAGTCACAATGAGGCGACAGGCAACAGATCCCTACCTACGATGCACTCTTCGGCAGACCTGACACTCCTTTTGGCAGGTCTACACATGGTGGATGGAATGGGTTATTTGACTCGGGTGGCCTAATCACTTCATCATGTAGTCTTGCTAATAGGGGGCTCTACTGTATGTGCGCACCAGGTACCTTTGCATATCCTGTCCACATATGGGTGGCCCATTAATGTGTGGTGTTTTGGTGATGTATGTGCTGTCCTTTTAGGGGACAGCCTGCTTTCCTACACTTGAGTCGGAGATTTGTATCAAAGCTGCAATTCCCTGCCGCTCCCTTACAGGATGACACCAGGATGGATACTAACAGAGGTGCCAACCATTTGCCAAAGCTGCCAGTAGTACTTTGTTTAAAAATCAGTATTTTTCAATAATTTTCAGTAGTGATGGTATTCATCTCGCCATTCACAATTATCATGTGGCAGGCAACCAACCTTGTTGCACATTTCACAAAATATGATACAAAGATATATTTTGACGATAATAAACACATGCTAAAAGAAAGATGTTTCAAATCCTTTAAACAGGCCTAAATACCTTCAATGAGTTCAATCTTGTTTGCCAAAATAAATGCTCGATATGAAGAGACATAATTTTGCAGTTTTTTTTGCCACCGGTAATGAAAACTTTCTATTTACGCAGGAGTGTTTGTCATTCATTAAATTTTCTTAAATGCAAAGTTATTGCCATTTGTGNAAGATATATTTTGACGATAATAAACACATGCTAAAAGAAAGATGTTTCAAATCCTTTAAACAGGCCTAAATACCTTGAATGAGTTCAATCTTGTTTGCCAAAATAAATGCTCGATATGAAGAGACATAATTTTGCAGTTTTTTTTTGCCACCGGTAATGAAAACTTTCTATTTACGCAGGAGTGTTTGTCATTCATTAAATTTTCTTAAATGCAAAGTTATTGCCATTTGTGCTTATAGCAAATATATTCTGTGTGTCATATACTAAGAAACGTATCTGACAAATAACATGTTTTACTACAAGTCACATTTTAAAAGTCTTTGGTTGTAACTAAGTGCCTAAAAGAATTCAGAAGTCACAATATCCATTTTACATCAATTCGTCAGCAAACGGACGGTGTCACATAACATAAACACACACCATTTTAACGTCTCCTTAAACACTCTCAAATCTCGCTTGTAAAAAAATTGACTTTGTAACAACTACCATGATCGATTTCTTGAACTAAAGATGTTTTCACTACTGCATATGGTTTTATTATGTTTATTTACCAATTTTGCCAATCATTGATTTATTTCACGCAAATACAACAATTTAAGCTAATATTTACAATTTTGCGCACTGCCAAGAATCTAATTTCAACACTCATTATTGCAAGTAAACTTTAGAAAACATATGCAGCAAAAAAATTTTTTTTTGTAAAACTTAAAAATTCCTATTATTTTAGTTATTATTCATAATTCTGTCGTGAGGCCACATAAATCGTACAAAATATGGAAAATCCGTAGAACTTTGCACCTCTGTACTGAGTACAGTTCACTCTATAAAGGATAGGCTGGGTAGTTAAAATGAAATACGTGTTTTGTTCCAACCAGAATAGAACACTGTGAACTGTATTATCTCCTGCCCTGTGTCTTACCAATTCACTACATAATCTGAGGAAGTGAAGTTAAGGTGACAGGTGACGGCGCCTGTCGGGATAGTAAGAGAAACAATTAGGTAGCGATAAAAACAACTGAACCCTAACTGAAGTGTGGTTAGTCTTGAAGGGACTGGGGACAACTGTAAAGAATAACGGGTGTTGAAGGCAGTGTGAAAGGGGGGAAACATTGACTCTTCGGGCCTGCACTGGTGCTTGAAGACATTGGGCGTTTGTCACAGGTGATCACTTGGGGGTACCTCGTGAAGAGGATGGTAGGCAGAGAGCTTTAACACACGTTGTGCTAAAGCGTGCTGCTGAGAATAAAGTGGCATTTCTGGGGGTGCGCTGCATTATATACACCTGGTAAGGGGTTCCTTCAGGCCTCGTTGGATGTTGGGCGTCTTCGGCAAGTGTTTCCCTTCGTGGGCAGCGCTGTCTAGCTGTGCTCTCTTGGGAAAGGCAAGAGGCTGGTGTAGTTATCCTAGTGTGCAGGTGGTATTCGCCGCCCACTTAGGGGCAACTCACTTGCGTTGACGGCTGGTATTCCTTCTAATGGGATTTACTGGACGAGGGCGACATGTGACTGAAGCCTTAACGCCGGATTCATCTCTCCGGGTGTCTTACGTTTCCCGAGGAGGCAGTCAGCTGGCCTTGGAAGCGTCCAGTCTGGGTTCATGTCTCGCCTGGAGTACATGGCGCACACGTAATAATACATAGTCTGCAAAAAAAAAAAAAAAGTCTAATACATGTCACGCGTCAGTAATACAATATTAGTTAAGCAGCTACAGAAAGGTACTGTTTAGGAAACTGAGTTGAAACTGTTAAATGCCTCTAGCCACTGCTCCCATTCTCACACTCTCAACAGGTTATGTACTCATCACTGATTCGGTTGTCACTCCATGAAGACTATTCTTGCACGAGGGCTCTCACTTATCATTGATGCCGCCCTAGCCAGCTCCTGGGGTTGCTGACTCTGGCAGCCGTAAGGTAAAACATCTTGACCACCTGTGTGCGCACCTTTTATACATGCCACTGGCCTAGATTCTCCACCTCTGCAGCTCAGTTTGTTTTCCTATTACACCGTGCCTCCCATAACACTGCAATGATGTTTGGGTCTGGTGCCATCCCTGCGGCCACCGCACTGGGACGCCGTAACATCATCCCCTTGGTCGAATAGGTGGTTATCCTCAGCCGTTGTAGAGAGGGGTTTATCGACGTAGGAAGAGGCACGGTGATGAGCAAGAGCCACCGGCACTGGAAATCTAGTTGCTGGTGGCAGTGTGGTGCCCGAATTATCTCGAGCCCATTATTCTACACGTTCACGGATGTGCCACATCGTTATATTGCAGTGACACGGATAAATGTCTATTATTTGAGTGTCCTTGGGCATTTGATGGAACCTAATCTGCTTTGCGAGTGTGAGATAGAGCTGTGGAATTTTATGCAGACAATTTGTTTATCATCTGAGACTATAACAATATGAAACTGCCAATATTTAAATGTTAATTATGTTGCTGCTTAATTTAGTATGTTCAAATACAAAAATCTTTTAAAAGTTGCAGGATATCCAAAATTGTTTTAAACAATGCAAAACATTACTCTGCTTACTGCCACGACAAAGGAGTAACTGATTTCACAATATACTGTACACAAGTTAGGTATTTAAAATCAATACACTTATTCTAGAACTTGGTATTGTTCAATATACAGTTTATGTTGGTTGAAAGTATTACACATTAAAATGCTAGGTACTGAGAATTACTCTAGAGATACAAGATAGTAGTTCTGATTAAGCTAAAGGTAATATACAAGCTTGTCGAATGGACAATTATTTTCATGTGAAAGATAGTCAAACACAGTATATTAATAATAGTTATATTGTATGCATAATATATTAGTGAAATATATAATTTGGACAACATACTGTATATACGTTGCCTCGTTTTCGTAGGTGGGAAGTGGGTAAGCCAGAACCTCGTTTTTTTCAGTGGCAAAACAGTACATGTCGTCCGCTGACCTACTCAGTCATTTTGTGTTTCGACAGCTGCTCCTGACTGCGTGTCTTCGTTCTCTACTTCTATAACGTGACTAACATCAGATAAATCTATAGTAACTGTTTTCAATGCTTCTTTGGCTGTAGATAAAGCTGACTTATTTTTGCCACTCATTAAGGAATATAAAACCCGTAGGCCTGTATTTACGGTAATGCACTGCTGTTCGGGTCTGGTACCATCCCCACGGCCTCCACACCGGGACACCGTAATATCATGTCAAAAAACATGAGAATTCGCATAAAAATTTGTTGTATTACAAATGAAATAAGTGCATGCCTCTAATAATGAATGCAACCTTAATATGACTCCAGGCTTTGTTTTAGTCATACAAAACCACTATAAAAAACACAGTAATGATGGGCAACATGTTTTTATAACTAAAGCTGTAAGAAATTTTTGAAATTTGCACAAGAACATTACTTTTTTAACTAAATCTCTTAATTCACAGCCTAAATTTGATCCCCTTACTCTTTACTCAGATTTGCATATCATTGCACTTAGGGGCCAAGCAGTTAACCTGATCGCCACCCACCAAGGTGAACCGGGTTCAATTCCTGGCTGGCTCTCTCCCGGATTTCGCATGTGGGAATCGTGCTGGACGATGCCGCTGGTCGACTGATCTCTGGGATCTCACGTTTCTGCCGCTGTTCCATACTCACCTCAATCACTCTCATCGGCTCTCAAGACATTGCTGTTAAGAGCCACCCAAATCTCTTCACTTACTTACTCGTATTTATCCAAATAAGACAACCCCCACAAGTTTACTGCTGCCTACAGAAAAAACTTATTCCTCCACAAATTATTTGATTATGTAATTCAGCATTGTTATTTAATCTTGGTAGTTGAATGATATAACGTAAGCCAATTCTTTGCATGTAATAATACACAGTATGTACTACACAACAAATACATCAAAACATCACGCAGTAGCACTTCCTTTGTTTATTTCTATATTTTTTTTATGAAAAATCATTTATGATTTTAAGATTTGGTTAAGTGCCTTGTACTGCAATGAAACATATGTATAGTCAAAAATATTGACCATCACTTTCTACTACTCAAGCAAAAACATTAACCAATAATTTTTCATATGCACAAGACCACCCTCATATTTTTAAGGCAAAATTTGCACAAAACATTATCCTATATTCAAGTAAATATGGTACAAAGCAAATTAAATTTAAAGCATGCAAAAACAATATGTCTATAAGAACTTTGTACTTGCCTCTGTATTCTCCGTGTCCACATTCTGTCCATGTGTATCATCAGTGCTTGGATCTCTGTTTTCAGAGTCCACATTTTGTTCTTCAAGTGCACCGTTCTCTCTATTCTCAGAGTCCACATTCTGTACTTCACGTGTATCATCAACAGTGCTTGGACCTCCGTTTTCAGAATCCACATTTTGTTCTTCACGTGAATCGTCAACAATTTTATCATTATCAAATGTTAAAGGTTGAATTTCTTCCTCATTTCTGAAACAATTAAGACACATTTCTTGGATTACCTGTTAGTGGTAAGTGTAGACAACTTCCTCTTTGGTAAAACTCAGTGTCCTGTCATTGCATTCCCTGAGGTAGACCAAACATTAAGTAATTGCAACACTCAATATTGGTATAGTACCAATTCTTTGAAAGCAACTCAAAACACCAATGAAGTTACTTTAGAACACAGTAAAATTTGCGTACTTAGCACAAAGAAAAATGTAACCAAACAAACAGGAGCAATTTAACTTCATGGTTTGATAAACCGCTCTCAAACATAAATAAACGAAAAAATACATGGAAATGGATGACTGACGACACAATGACTACATACAAGATTATATGGCAAATAGTTATAAAACCGAAATAACAATGAAATGCATGTCAAAGACACTGCACAATACCAGAATTTAAGTTTTAAAAAAAAATGCATGTCAAAGACACTGCACAATATCAGAATTTAAGTTTAAAAAAAAATTATATTCTGAAAATTTTGGGTAAGATGTTGAGTACTNTGGCAAATAGTTATAAAACCGAAATAACAATGAAATGCATGTCAAAGACACTGCACAATACCAGAATTTAAGTTTTTAAAAAAAATGCATGTCAAAGACACTGCACAATATCAGAATTTAAGTTTAAAAAAAAAAAATTATATTCTGAAAATTTTGGGTAAGATGTTGAGTACTTTTTTATGTAACTGATAATGAGAACAAAACCATTACATTTCTGCATTACCATTAAATTGTAATCCTTGACAAAAACTGTTCAAAAATGTAGCCTCCAACTTCAATACAAGCTCTGCAAAGATGTGCCATTGCCTGTTGTACTGGCTCAAAGATTCAAGGCATGTGCTGTGAAGATTAAGCAGTTGAAAGCACATGGTTAAGAAACTGCAAGCACTAAAGCAAACAGCTCTTCCTCCAATTGGAGTCTCAAAGAGCAGGGGTTAAGTTAGAAGAATGAGCAGGCCACGCAATGGGTCCACTTTTGCAATTAAATTTAAATGTAATAGTTTAATTCTCGTTCTTAATCACATCAAAAAGTATCTCAATTATCAATTTCCGGTCAATGGTTAGATAATAAAACACAAGTTTAGGCCTTTTCTAACATGCCTAGAAGTTTGAGTAACAAATTTTGTTCCACCCGGTGTTATTTTTCTTATATTATGTATTTGTAACGCGTATAAAATTTAAGAGAGTGCATGTATTATTAAACTATTGTGATGGTCCTACGTTGTATTTGGTATGCTTAATATATGGCAGCTACCTTAACTGGTAGAGTTCATTTTAATGCTTTTTGTTTGTTATTTATTGGCATCTCTGTCAGAATATAGCATAATTATTCATATCATATTAAGTGTATTCATAGGATTCTGTCACATATCAAACAGCTGGTAAAGCTGAAGGGGGTGTGGCAGGACCACGCAGCATTCCAGGAGTATTAAACAACTAAGTAACATATGGAGGAGAGCACCGCACTGCCCTGGAAGGGGTGAGGCAGTCCTCCCGCACCAAAGTGAGGTCAGAGGTTTTTCGTCGGCAGCACAACACTTGCACAACAGACAATGTGAACTGATGTTCAGGCATCTCAGAGAAGTGAGAGAGGTTAGGGTGTCCAGTTCATTTTCCCACATTTCATGACAAATTCCAGTACAGTGTTTTACAGACTAACATCTGTGGCCAGATGAACACTTCAACCAATATTACAATAATGCTATAAATGTAGGTATGTTTTGCCTAATATGCACAGAACCAATAATGTGCACACCAAGAAAAACTGTTCAAAATTTTATTCTTAAATCAATTCAAAATTTACTATGAGAAATTGATTCCATTGTGAACATACATAATGTATAAAACAACAGTAACACATGAAAAGGGAAACAAGTAAACCAAATTAATTGAATTATTTCTTACAAAAACTCTTCTAAGTTATGACAAAGAAGCAAATTTAATGTATGGCAATTGGAAATTTTTTTTATCAACTTTGTAGAACTAATTTAGTTTATAACTTATTTACAAAATAAATTCAAAGAAATGCTCAACAGGAATAAAAATTAAAAGCACGGATAATGCATGGGTGATCAACTAACCCTTTGATATCACTCTCATTACAAACTCTCTTTACAGAATCCTCTGCATTTCATTAATAGACCTCCACATGGAAGAAAATAAATAAATAATAAAAAAAAAAAAGAGAAGAAAACCACACCAGCATGCGCACACAAAATGCTTTATAATACTTGCACAATAATAACAGAATGGCTTTCAGAATTATACAATACTCAATGAAGATGAAAACAAAGTCAGATAACTAGATATTTAATTCATTAAATACGTTATGCCACTTTAGGTCTACATTATGCATTACATTTTTTTCGTAATTACGTACAAGTCTTATCAAAGTGTCGTAGAAAGAAATAATACATGCAGTTGGAAACAATGCTTACTAGCAGAATTATCAACAGCAGCTGACAATGAAATGTGAAGTTCTCAATAAAATTTACATAATCAAAAATATTAATTTAACAATTTTAATTGAATGTAAATACATGCCACTCTGATTCTGTATTTGCACAAACATGAAATGTACTTTCACAAATATGTGCAACACATCATAACCTATTATCGCATTTACAGCAATAAATGTTGGTGTAAAATTAACAAAATACCCACTTACTAAGGTTGTTTTAGCATAGGCCTAGACAGGCAGTCAAATCACACTCAAACATCTCCTGTGATAAACATTGAGAGTAGGCGACTTCTTAGTTCTTGCTTACGTTCTCTATTGGTACGAAATTTGTGGTGTTCACTCTTCTGTTAGGCAAGGCTACGCATCTCACTTTTCTCTTTAGCAGATAAACTGCACCAATCAGACTGTAAATCACGTTTTCATCTAACAAATTCACCACTCAACATGTTTGCAGCAAAGGAAAATATTTTGTTTATAACAGTATGTACTGCATGAAAAGCAAAAATAAAACACAAAAATGTAGAAAATAAAGGCAAAAAATAAATAATCATCGTATCACACCAGCAATAATTACGTTAACGTACAACACAAACACTAATAACTATAAAATTAATGGTTAATGACTGCCATGTTGAACTTTATAACTACCTAAACATATCAGCCAACTACGAAGTTCAACATTATACTGTGTCGTTCATTTCTAAGGGAAAAAAAAGTTATGCGAATGTTAAAAATATAAAAATTAAAGCCATTAAAAATAATATTTATATGTAAATCATTTATGAAGTTCATTCTACTGTAACCAATACGTAATTACAAATATCCAGCAGAAAAGAGAATTTAGAGTACATTTCCTGCACAATCCCGAACACAAAAACCAGTACAATTTACGTACTTCCCGGAATTTCCCGATCGCTGGACACACAGGAGGTGTTGCGATTATAGCCTAGCCTGCTTTATATGTTAAGCCAACTTGACGCTACTAGGCCACCTGAGTTATACAGGATGGTGCCTAGTAGTTTATACAGTTAAATTATTTTGGTGCAGACTAAGGGCACCTGTGGTTGTTGCGTTAGTGGTAAACAAATACTCGTATTCTCCGTTATTTAACACACCAGTAATTTATTTGTCTGAAGCTCACATTGGTATTTACACACACTGGCGAGACTGAGCCCCCCTGCAAGTCGTAGGTCTGAAGGGCTGGTGGGCTGTATACTATGCGTCGGGGAAGGTTGTTGAAGGGAGATGTTTCTCTACTTGTCTGTGACTGCGGCTTTTGGTGAGTTGTCTTCGTTGGTAGCCGAGGCTTGGTGAGTTGGGTGGCCCATTGTCAGGCCCTCGGACTGGCTCTCGTTGGCATGCTGTACTCAGCTGGCTTCTTCCTGCAGCTTTGACTGACTCTCTCGGCGGGATTGGTTTCCCGGGACTTGTGCTTTCTCTGCGACCTCGGCTGGCGTTACTTGTAGGAGAGCGCGTCTCCTTGTCTGCGTCGACGTCTGCAACGATCCGGCTCGCGTTTCTGACTTCCCCACCTCGGAAACTGCCACTACGTTTTTGGAAATGAACTCTTAAGTTCTTGGCACTTCTACTGGGTTTGTCTCGGAAATTTACACATGAAGTTTCGGCTGTTCCTGGGTTCTCTCCCCGGTGATGTCACTATTGACTTACTAACTGACTGACTGACTGACTGACTGCTTGCCTCGTCGCCACCCGGCACACGATTACGTCTTCTTGGGGAATGGCGCCTCTCGGAATGGGGCTGCCACTCGTTTCCGGGAATTTACTCAAGTCTTCGGCACTGTTCCCGCCACACGACCGCTTACTCCCGTTTCTCCTTCGCCTCCCATCTTAGCTGCACCTATCTCGTCTCGCGGCTGTATCGCCAAACCACTCCTGTCTCGGCTGGCGATAATTGACTCTGCCGGGATCTGAACCCGATCTCGACTGACTCACCCGACTGCCGCCTCTCTGCGTGCGATATGTCTGCCTGACTGACAGATGCTGGTCCGGCACCTCTTGACGTCTCTGAACAACTGACCCCTGCCTTGGCTACGCCTGAATTTAACCAGTGTTCCGCTATATTCAAGCTAGTCGTCTGCAGTTTCTCGAGAGAGAAATCGGGAAATCCCCTGTGATCCTCGCGGGTTTTTTGTAGGATTTTGTGTCTCGTCAGCTGCTTGGGTGCTCCAACTAGGGCGGAGGGAGGGTGCGGCAGGACATCACGGGGATTCCTGTGAGCTGTGTCTGCATTAATTCTCAGCAGGGGTTCCCCTGATTCCTTCACAGAGGGCCGCATATGAGCTATTTCTCGGGACTTAATCTGTTTCTCTCGACTATGGTTCTTCCCCGCGTGCCCTTATACTTCGGGTCTGTCCCGAGGGTATTCCTCCCAGGGTGTGAATACAGCGCAATGCCTATCCCATGTAATTGTCACGTGTCAAACTAAATATTCATTGTGATGATATTGTGTGCAACAGCGCAATAAATCACAGTGAAGCAAGTGTTGATCGCAAACCGTGGCAGTGGGAATTTAACAATTTCTCAGTTAAGAGTTTACAATCAAGCATACTGGGTCGTGTTACATGGGTTTATAAATACTTGCCATTATTGGACAATTAAATACTCTCCATTGACCATTCAACCTAGCAGAGGCATAACCCACCTAGACAATAGGTAATGATAATTAATAAACAATATCATTGATACTGTGTGTGAGATGAGTGTACTGACCAGAAGTAACATTGTAAGATTGGCAACAGAATCGGGCTTTGTAACCGTACGCCACAAGTGAGATCTCGCACATATCCACAGCAAACCGACTGTGCTGAAAACTAACTTTGCAAACCACGTCATATTTCTGTATGCGTGAGATGAGTGTGCAGACATCAAGGAAGACAGCAGAAAATATCAGTAGTAGCAGCAAAGGTCGAGTACATCAGTGGCAGGTGGTGTGACAGCAAATCAGCAACAGTGGCAGCAGGCAACAGGGAGCAACAGAAGCTTCACATCTGGTGGTGCGAGGGTCTGCTTGGTGTCCTAGATAGCGATGGATATACAGCTCTATGTCTTCATCAACATAAGTGAGCCGAGTTATTTCAAAATGACTTTCCACGGCCAGAATAGCAACGGGGATGTCGAGAAGGTGGCGGGAAAAATAGTACATGTCAGTGTAGTGTCATATGTTGTATATCTGGTCACCTTGCAAGTTAGCATGAAATTTAAATGAGGATGCTGAGGAGAATAGAATACGGTAACAGGAAATGAGATGTTTGGGAAACCTTAGCTGCCAGAGACATTTATCCTAAAATGACTGACATGACAGACAGTTTAAGGGGCAGTACAGAAAGTGAAGGGGTGCCAATAGCATCTTTGTTTGGCAATGGTGTGAGAAATGATGATACAGGGAACAGTGGTAGTCAATCCACTGGAGTTTCAATTCTAACACTAAGTGAGGAGTTCCAGCCATTTATGGCACAAATGAGTGCATTAATTCAAGCACAAATGGGGCAAATGGATAGGCAGTTGGATTGGATGTAAGAATGGAGCAGATTGAATAGCGATTAGAACAGAAATTCATGGATTTGACGAAGGAGAGTGCTACTGGGGCAGCCAATAAGGTGCACACAGTAGAAATAGTAAGAGGCAAGTGTAATGAGAGCTGATTTGGGACAAGAGTTACATTAGGTTGCGAGAAAAGTAAAAAGCCAAGAACTCACAGTTACAGAAAAAGATGTGGCATTGTTTGAGAAGTCAGAGGCAAATACTGCAAGCATAAAGTAGGCAATTATGCACGTAGGAGAAATGCTCAGAAAGAGTCTGAATACAAACCAGAAATAAATCTAGTAGCCAAGATGGTAGACATACGAGATGCCACATGCTTAGTAGGAAAAAAGGCAGTAGCGTGCGAGCTGTTAAGGACAGAAGCAAACGAGCTATGATTAGTAATGAATTGTGATGAAGACAAAGTACAGTAGAACCTCGATTAACCGTCACCCTCGGGACCGGGACCATGACGGATAACCGAATAGACGGATAACAGAAATAATAATAGCGCCGCTACAACTTAGCACCTAGACAGTGTTTGGCGTGGCAACATCGCAATTCACTGCCTTGCATGTTATAACGGCGCCATTGTAAGTCCTAATTGTGATGATTGCTGCGCAGTACTTAATGTGAAATGATTTTAAAAGAGAAAAAACAAAACCACGCCAGTTCAAGTGAAAAATACTTTATTAAAATATTTTATTAATAAAACAATGAAATATCAACTATACATGTACGTACTGTACTCTAAAAACTTACGTTACCGGTACAGTATTTAGTTTTNGTGTTTGGCGTGGCAACATCGCAATTCACTGCCTTGCATGTTATAACGGCGCCATTGTAAGTCCTAATTGTGATTATTGCTGCGCAGTACTTAATGTGAAATGATTTTAAAAGAGAAAAAACAAAACCACGCCAGTTCAAGTGAAAAATACTTTATTAAAATATTTTATTAAGAAAACAATGAAATATCAACTATACATGTACGTACTGTACTCTAAAAACTTACGTTACCGGTACAGTATTTAGTTTTTAAAATAATCCGTCATTTTCTTTTGTTTCTTTCCCCGTCGAGCTTTTTGGGCGGCCATGTTTCTGATTTTTCTGAGAAGAAGCACCTGGGTCCCGGTAGCCTCCTCTTGACGCTCGAACCAGTCAATGCACTGTGTTAACATCGATTCCGCTTCTGAATGGGTGATTCCTGGGTTGTTATCAAGCGCCGGTTCAGCTTCTTCCACGTCTTCATGATCACCACCGTCATCAAGTTGCAAAACATTGGAAACAATTTCATCATCACTCAAGATTTGAAAGCCTCCATCCTGATTGTCACTGTTTAACCAGTCTGTCACTTCTTGAGTTGATAAAGTTTCATCTATCAGTCCGTTGTTACAAAGCTGCACTATTTCGTCAACACTGACAGGCTCATGTTCTGCAGATTCCTCAGTAGAAGGTTCAGGCCATAATTTATTCCAAGCGTTCTTCAGGTTTGTTGCCGTGAGATCTGACCACGCGTTGGCAACATTAAAAATTGCATCCTTGATGTTGTATGTTCTCCAAAACTCCTTAACCGTTGTAGCGTCGTCAGAAGACAGCAAACTTTCAATAAAAGCCTTCCTGTAGCGTCGCTTCATGTTCTCAATCACACCCTGGTCCATGGGCTGAATGAGAGGTGTTGTGTTTGCAGGAAGAAAGAAACACTTTATTTTACCGTCATCACTTTGAAGTTCATTGTAAGGGTGGGAAGGGGCGTTGTCCATGAGCAACAATGCTTCCTGTGGTAATTTCTTCTCTGCAAGATGAGCTCTTACTTGGGGAACAAACACTTTGTGAAACCAGTCGAAAAAAATCGTTTGGTCCATCCAAGCGTTTTTTTGAGCATAGTAATTTACTGGTAAAGCGTTCAAATTCAAATTTTTAAATGCACGGGGTTTTTTAGATTTTCCTATCACTGCTAAGGGTAATCTATGATTGCCTGTGGCATTTGCACACACCATTGCAGTGATTCGATCTTTTTGGATCTTAAAACCTGGAGCAGATTTTTCTGAGAATGAAGCCAGTGTCTTTTGTGGCAGAGCTTTCCAGTTAAGTCCAGTTTCGTCACAATTATACACTTGTTCCCTACTGAGATTAAGATCGTACATTTTTGCAGTAAATTCTGCTCTAAAGCCCTCTACAACAGCACTGTCTGAGCTAAGTTTTTCGCCGGTAATGTCCAGTTGTCGAATGCCGTGACGAAACTTAAACTTTTCAAGCCATCCCATGCTGGCTTTGAAGGTTGGGTCGCCATCTAGTTTTTTGTTCATGTCCATCGCCTTCGTCACTATAATGGGTCCAGAAAGGGGTATCCCTTGGCTTCGGGCTTGAACGAACCACTGATAAACAGCACTATCGAGTTGTTCAAATTTTGCTGGTCTCATTGTTTTTCTAGTCTTGACATCTCCATCTGTGTTTTGCATTTTTGATACGTGTTCCTCAATTTTATCTGCATCACGTTTTAAATCATTTACGGTTGTTCTTGCAACACCATAAATCTGAGCCAGACTTGTAGCTGTTTCACCTTTCTTCAATCGTTTAATAATTTCTAGTTTTTTGTCGAGTCCCAAAACCACACGTTTCCGTTTCTCAGCCATAACAGAAGAGCAACCCACACTACGTATAAACAGCACTGTCAACAATAAACGGTAAAGCACGAACACTAGTAGGCACTGCACTCGAAATCGGCAAAAACTTCGGTTCACTGTAGTAAGCCACGCACCGTACTGAACTGAAACAGTAGCAGTGGAATGCAGAAGACAGTGTAAGGGGGGGTGGGCGCGCAAACCCAAGGTCACTGCCCTTGCCGCCAATGACTCACGCACAGTGCAGGTGTGCAGTACAGTCGTCACTACTCATCATAGAGCCTCGACAGACGATCCGGCTCGGCGCTGACGCGGAAACATACAATTTTTTTGCGCTAGCGGGGTGGCGGTTAATAGAGACTGACGGTTAATCGAGGTTCTACTGTAGGTAGAAAAGTAGACATATGCACATAAAATGGGACAGTAGGGTATGAACCGTGAAGGGCAAAAGCAGAGAGAAAAGGAACGTGTCATTGCATAAAGAGTGGGGATGGCCGACAAGCCAAAACAATAGGCATGGTATGTGCCCAGCTAGGCGTTCGACAGATTGCGTCTACGTGAACGGAAGTGTGTACAGCAGTGATAAAACTGTCTGAGTGTGGGAGACATCTGTACTGGGCATGAGAAATGAGTCTGTTGGAAATGGTTCGAGACACCAGCCAGATATATGCTGAGGGTTGGTTTCTATTGACAAAAGGATGACGCATAACAAGGCGAGAAGACCCTCAACCGCTTTGGCTCACACGGCTGAGGGCCATAGGCAACTGAACCAATTAAAGTTTGCCAAATGTCCTCGGGGCCCCTCAGTTCAGAAGAAGCTCTATTCCAGCTTCTGTTAGGTGACAAGATGGGGATGGGACAACTACAGTAAGTGAGGAGAAATAAAAGTACATCGGAAGAAGCAAAAGGAAAATGTGACAGTTGCGCAGAGGGTGCCAGTATATATACGCGAGACACACACACAAACCCCCCACCCCTTCTCACTCTTTCAAAAGGAAAGATTAGTGTGGTCATTATACAATAAACATAATATATTGGGGAAAAAATGATTTCAGGAAACCTTTATACGTTTTTTGTAACTTATAAGACAGGAAAATAAAATGAGACTGGCATATGCTAATAGTAGGCCTAATGGTTAAGCTAAGTTGATAAGCTTAAGAAGCTATAACGTAAATTTAAAGTAGTGTGTTCAAGGTTACTTTGTAATAATATTTAAATGTTTACTGCAATAAGGTAGTGCGAGGTACGTTTTGTTTTAAATCAATATGAGCGGCGAAATAGAAGCCTTTTGTAACAACTTCCAAAAATTAAGGGAACATGACTACAATTAAAGAGAAACCTGCATTCAAATGGAATATAATGTTAGAAATTTTGTATTGGTTTGAATTGATAGAAATTTGTGTAATAAAGAAAATTGATGGCAGCTTAAAATTTCTATGTCTGCAGTTATCTATGCATACACAATAACTTTTGAGGGTTATGTAAAGACCCTACATTTTATTAGGTATGTTTAATGTATGGCAGGCACCTTAAAAGGCAACATGCAAATTTCACAAATAAAGTTGAAAATTATACAAACAGATTTGTATATGCGTATGAAAATAAAAAGGTGCATTCTGTTGCAAAAAAATTGGTTTTGACAAAGTTATTTTAGTTTTAAAACTGTAACTTTCGTGGCTGCTGTCACGTGACTGCAAAACACGCTCTCATTGGTTTGACATCACTGGTCATACACAGTCGGCTAGCCCCGGCAAGTTGCAAACATGCAGCACTAAAATGGAAGCCAACTTTGTGAAAGTGAAGTCGGAAAATATCCCATGAGTAGATACCGATTTGGTACTTGATAACTTCAATTCCCATTGCTTTGTGAAATCTGAAATAAGAGGTACAAAATTACAAAAGTAAGAAGATGTCTCGTATTGCAGTCATAATCTTCAAAGCAACAGTAGGTCTACATCACATGTTGAAACATATTTGTATGTACATTTTATTGAGGCACGTATTAATATTATCGGTGTTTATATATTTACAACTGCTAAGATTCAAAGTTGGAAATCATATATGGAAAAGGTATTACATTCACAAGAACAGCAAAACTAATGAAGGCGACGACAGTGAGCATACTATATCGTCGCGCACCATGCTTGATGTCTGTGATAAATTAACTACATTATTTAGAAATAGAACATAATGTTGTGAAAGAAGGTTATATTTCCAGATTATGAACAATGTTTCAGTATTCATAAAACAGTTGTCGACTTGAGAAATGTCAGAACAAGCTATATGGTCACAGTAGGTCTAAACCTAGCATACTTGTAACAACCAGACGCCGCTCAACTTCTCGAGCAGCTGCAGATCAGTGGCGGGCTTGTGATGGACAGAATGCCACACTGCTGGCCGGCAAACCGGTGCTTCCACGTCCCGCCTCGTTTCTCAACACTATATTTGAGGCCTAAAATATAGTGTTTGGAAACAAAAAATTATAACAACAAATAGCTAGCTTATCTTACTGTTTCTTATGTATTGTGTACCTAACATACCTTTTATAATTCTGATGTCACAATAGCCGAGTCTACACTTTATTTTTAAAATCTAAGAACTGTACATGTCGGCTGAAAAGATAGATATGGTAGTTTGAGAAACACTTAATACCCGGGATGAGAGTAAATACAGCAAAGAAAATATGTAATAAAAGCTTAAGAATTTGTTGTATTCCTCAAAAGCTGTTTTTTCAATTCATTTAAGGGGAAAGGATAGTAACAGCAACACAGCCCACGTGTGTAAAATGTGTAGGGCCATATAGTGTCAATTTTGTGGAGCTATTCTTGTATTTTTTTTGTAACGTCCATCTTTAGAATCTTAACAAAAACGGAAAGGGCAAGTCTATAGTATGAAAGTAACACGATCATTGATAATTTTTTTTTTAAAAACAAGCATTTCTGTGTTTAAAAAAAAGTTAAGTTGCTAATTAACTTTAATTGTTAGGCTTAAGAAAGTTAACTAGAGACAAATCAAAGTAACTTATAGATAATTACAAATCGTTATTTTTTGAAAAATGTTCTATAATATAAACCAAACTTTTTGCAAAAGGGACTCTGAACCCCAACCAAAAATTGTTATGTTTAATTTGCATGGTTTAACATTGTGTCATGTTAATATTTAGGCATACAGTGTGAATATAGCACAAATACACTGAAGAGCCAAAAAAACAGGGACACCTGCATAATATCGTGTAGGGCCCCCGCGAGCACGCAGAAGTGCCGCAAGACAACGTGGCATTGACTCTACGAATGTCTGAAGGTATGCAGGAGGCAATTCACATCATGAATCCTGCAGGGCATTCCACAAATCCATAGCGGAGATCTCTTCTGAACAGCACGTTGCAAGAAATCCCAGATATGCACAATAATGTTTATGTCTGGTGATTTCGGTGGCCAATGGAAGTGTATAAAGTCACAAGACTGTTCCTGGAGCCACTCGGTAGCAACTCTCGACGTGTGGGGTGTCGCATTGTCCTGCTGGAATTATCCACATCCGTCGGAATGCACAATGGACATGAATGGGTGCAGGTGATCGGACAGGATGCTTACGTATCTGTCACCTGTCAGAGTCGTATCTAGATGTATCAGGTGTCCCATTTCACACCAACTGCACATGCCCCATACCATGACAGAGCCTCCACCAGCTTGAACAGTCCCCTGTTGACATGTAGGGTCCATGGATTCATGAGGATGTCTCCATACCCGTACACTTCTGTACGCCCGATACAATTGGAAATGAGACTCGTCAGACCAAGCAACGTGTTTCCAGTCATCAACAGTCCAATGGCGGTGATGGCGAGCCCAGGCGAGGCGTAAAGCTCTGTGTCGGCAGTCAACAATGGTACATGAGTAGGCCTTCGGCTTCGAAAGCCCATATCAATGATGGTCCGTTGAATAGTTTGCATGCTGGCACTTGTTGACGCCCCAGCATTGAAATCTGCGCCAATTTGAGAAAGGGTTACATGTCTGTCATGTTTAATAATTCTCGTCAGTCGTCGTTTGTCCCATTCATTCACAATCTTTTTCCAGCCTCAGCGATGTTGAAGATTTGATGTTTTACCGGATTCCCAATATTCACGGTACAGTCGTGAAATGGTCGTATGCGAAAATCCAAATTTTATAGCTACCTCGGAGATGCTATGTCCCTCGTGCACCGACTATAACACCACGTTCAAACTCACTTAAATCTTGATAACCTGCCATTGTAGCAGCCGCAACCGATCTAGCAACTTTGCCAGATGCTTGTTGTCTTATATAGGTGCTGCCGACCGTATTGCGTTACTCTGATTGGTTCCATACCTCTGTTATTTGCATACGCACACCTATACCGGTTTTTTTTGGCTCTACAGTGTATGATAGCTGTGCTTATGGAACGAATGTAAGAAAGTTATGTAAAAGTACTTAACAACTATACCAAATTCCATCTGTTAGGCCTAACTTGGAATGTATAAAGTTACAAAATGTAAAGTTTACATTGTGTGGCTAAATTTTCTGTTACAATATTTATACTGCTGTGAAATATATTAAGATATTTTTTTATGCTTACATATGTACCAGATACAAATCGCTAAATGCATTGTGGTGTGTGTTACACAATACCATAGTACCGTAATGACGGTTAAGTCCAGTGTTAAAACTACCTACATATTACATACGGAAAACCAAAACCTCTTAAAAATAAATTATTACATACGTAAAAATGGTCTTCACAAACAAAAAGAACAGATTTTTCCAAGACATCTTTAATGTCTCGTCTAACTGCGTTCAACCATTTCTTCCTGTTTGTTTGGTTTTTTGTAGCTATAACAAATATTTATCTAGGTATTATGCGAGATGTTAGTACACTGCGGTACAATAAACCATTTAGATGATTTTAGTATACTTTACTTTATTTTCACTTTCCATTACTTCAAACAATTTCTATTTAAACAAATACACATCTCAGCTGAAGTAAACAAATGCGGCGGATGAGGTAGTATCAAACTTGTGACGTCATGGAGTAAGCAGGCGAGACAGGCATGTTTTGAAAGGCTTTTAAAACTTAACTAATTTTTAAATCGTGATACTTTGTAAATATATTGTGCCATTTTAGGCACTCACTACGTTTTTTTTTGTTATTGCTTTCTCTTTCTGAGAATTAATTACTCTACGGCATAGCAGTTTATTTTAAGCACCTACTATTTAATTTATTTATGTATTGTCATTCACGATCACGGTTCATTAATGTCATGGTCACCTTTTTGGCAATTCTGTGTATTTAACCAGCAATATTTGTAAATTTGCATCAACTTGTAATTTTAATATTTACAGCAGACCAGCTCCAGTGAGACGTGATCAGTTTGAAAGTATTAAAAATAATTTTCCTTGAAACCAAAATAATTGTGTACAATATTATTATGGGAAATATTATTTTGCTTTTCTGTAATTTCCATTCAATTCTTTTGTATTAATCATTATCATTGTAAAGTCTCAAAATACTTTTTGTTGTTTCTGGTGTTGGGTCAAGCGACTTGATATCTGTGACAGTCACAGTTACTTTCAGAACGCACCCTTTCTCCTCCTTGCTTGAGACTAATAATGGCTTAACCTCGTATTTTGGATTCTCTTTTTTATCATTTAATTATGGACTAATCTTCGAACTTAAATGCACTCGGTAAGTTCCTTTTATTTCTCTTTTATGCCCACATCTTGTAAATTATTATTTAGTGCTAGGCTTCTATTTTTCTGGTGTTTTGTGTGTTGTATTAGCGGTTGGCCGGTTGGGACTAAACTTACTAGGCTTGTCCACGACCATGTAGCTGCTTGTGTTCAGGTGATTTAGCTGATGACTTGCTGATTTTGAACTTTGGTGATGGCAAGAGCATTCCGGTAAACTCCGAAATGTGAGGGAAGTCCAGCATGTGATTTACTTTCATTCTATCAGTTCATTTTGTGCATTTGCATGCACCAGCATTCAACATACTCTTTAAAAAATGAAATCAATGATACTGTAAAATAAGTAACTGTCTTTTACACTGCGATTCAGTTTTCAATACAAAAAAAAATATGGCTGCAATTGACATTTCAAACGGTTGTGCATGCATTAGCCATGCAGTTTTTGTTAAAACAAGGGGATTAAAATGCAATGCATCATTTTAGGTGAAAAAAAGTTTGCATTGTTTTTTTAATGGCATTATTTTTGCAGAATATAATGGAAATACAGCAGCTAAGACGCTATTTGAAATTTATGAATATAATTTTGGGCCGCTGAAGAGAAGCACACAATGAAATTATTTGCCTGCAAAATCATAATATTCTCTTGTAGCAGAGTAAAATATTTATGATTCAATAGCAAACCATTTCCAGTGGAACCTCGTTGCTGTAACCCCATTTATTCTGTTTTTCCATAAATCATCTTTTATTAACTATCCCGGCAAATATCCTATATAAACGATGTTAAAAAAACCAACATGCTACAACTCTTAAAGCATTAATTTACAGCGTCCATCAATCAGAAATTCTGTCCGAAAGCCAAAATATATTTGGAACAATTGTTTAACTGTGAAATACAGTAGAATTTGAATGATTCGTTCCAGTCATTAAAACTTTTCCGTACTTCCATCAATAAATTCGCCAAGATCGCGCGCATCATTCATTTTTGAACACTATGTGAATGCAAAACAAGGTGGATGATCAACTGGTCCTATCAATAGTATTGTTTACATTCCGCAAGAGTTTTCTGTGCTCTATGGACTACCTTGTTGTTGTTTTTACTTCTTTACTGCATTCGTAATTTGGCCAAAGCATCTCCTTATTGTTAATTTTTCTCACACATTTACTGCAATCATATTTTGGCAACAATGAGAATGAATCACACAACCTCTGACAAAGTAATCAACTATCTATGGTCTCGTTTCTGTAAACAGAATTAAGAATAAGGTTATAGCCGTGGCTGTATTTTTACGGGCTTGATTATTATCGGAAACTATCTGATGCGGGTTTGATTAGAATCATAAAGGTTTGAAAAAGACTCAACAACTAATTATTGGCTTTAGGCTGTTGGTTCAAATAAATATGCATTTTAAGGTTATGTATGATATTTCTCAGGTATAAAATCCAAGTTCGTATCAATTGTTTTCCTACATGCTTAGTTTTTTCTTGTGGGCCCACTGAAAAAAATTTATTGAGAATAAACTGTATAATAAAGGCAGAATTAAACTTCCTACAGAAATTTAATTTCCTACTAAAGTGGTGGTTCAACATGTGGCCTCATGTATTCCAATAATTTTTTCCCAGAATTCCCCCCCTTTCCAGCTAATTTAGGTGCAGCGTAGAATTGAATAAATACGGTACATAAAAACACTAAAAATATAACTGTTGCAAAGTTTTAATACTGTGATGCAAAAATTCCTTTAAACATAGGACTGATAGTGGCTTCACAAAAAATTGTGACCAAAATCACAAAGTTAAAATTCAACGAAAAGTAATTAAATCAACTGTCTTATAACTAAAATTTTTACTCTTGACTAAGTTGTTACGCAATTGGCCACAATTTGTGTTGTTTTTTGGTAGTAGACAACTGCAACACCTCGAAAGCTCAAAGGTGGTGACATTGGTGGTCAACATAAGACTGGATTCAAACCTATCCATTGCAACATCCCGAATTCCAAGCCGTTTAGCTGAATGCCAGTTACTTGCTTATCCAACGATTTACATGGCCACAAAATTGTTAGAGCAGACAGTGGCTCAGCAAGGAGAATCTTATCTCTACCTAGGCATTATACTCATGACAAAACTAGGAAAGAAAATTTTTTAAATAAAGATAATAAATATCAAACCAAGTGAACATTTCAAGCTCTTAAATTTGGTCACATGTTTCTAACATTTCACAAGTAAACGATATTTGCTATTCGGTACACTACTATGATTAAGGTCAAGAATCTTAACATAACCATGCAAAAGACCTCTGTCCGTAAATCAAATAGATTAAAGAATCTGACATGATGCAGTAAACAAACTACATACACGCAAAACAAATTCCAATATATGTTTGCAGTAAAAAAGTTAGTACTGTTACGTGTTGCTGCTCTTCATTGCTTCCCTTGCCCCGTCCTGCTTGCAAGAGCGAAGGAGTGTGTGAAGGTCATGCAAGCCACCTGAAAGTGCGCTGTGAAAAGCCCTTTGCCACATGTACTCTCTGTCTTATATAACTTGGCAAGATCATGACAGTCAGTGTGTGGCATTTTAATGTATACGAAACAAACAACATGCCATTTACAAAATCCTGTAGTTGATGCACAAACAAACAAAAATTAATGTTACGTTGGCTATTCTGAGTGCTCTGCTAATGCACATCAGACAAGAAGAAAAAACACTGATAAGAAATAGTTCCTAGATTAATAAGTACATTTTATTTTACGTGGTCACAAAACAGCGGTTGTTAGTGTTACAAACTAAGCTTTGTGCTAAAATAAAAATGTATAGGCATTCAAAATGAAATTCACATTAAAACAATCCCTATCCAAATGAAACACAACTTAAAACCATGGGATTTATTTTCATGTCATATACCTTCTCTCCAATCATGCCTTCCATTAGTGCTTGATAATTCCAAAAGCCTACAAAAATATCGCAGAGTATAGTTAAATTATTTTTTCAAATAATTTGACGAAAATTATTATATATTTAAAACTCGTGTCGTTTCGAGCAAGTAAAAGGAGAAAAGTCAACTTTTAAAATTACGGGATCAAGATGCAGGCTAACGTGCTGCTACCTGTTGAGTAACGTGCTCAACTTACTTCACGCCCCGCCATGACATGCGCGTCATCTGTCCAATGTCTCCCGAAGCATTACCAGCTAGAAAAACAATAGCTTTCTTGTGTAAAATAACAAATTTACAACCAGATACCAATGGTTTTACATTTCCCCCCAAACTCTGCATAATTTTTAAAGTAACATGTATTTAGTGCATGGTGATTTTGATTACAGTAGAGCACCCCTTAACCGGAATTCCCTCGAACGGAACTCCCCTTATCCGGAATTAATTAAAAAAAAAAAATTCAAACATCGCAAAGTTGTGCCATAACTTTCCCGTGCTCGCAAGAGGTCTTTCGTTGCTCACACCAGACTGTACATGTACGTTAGGTGGTAAACAAGTTGCAGCACGATGAAGAGAGAGCCAGCCCAAGCTATGCTGCATAATGACACAAGTGACAGTGACTAATGGCAATGTGCGACACATGCCGTTGGTTTTAGCGGTGCGACTTTCAAAATTTAGTGTTTTAACGTGTTAGTGTACAGGTGCCGTATTTTGGCGTGTATAGACCGCACCAGAAGTTTTTGATGAAGAATTAGGGATAATTAATATTTCAAGTATAGGCTCAACTGAATTTTTGTATTCCCGTAAATATTGCCGGGCCTCATCATGCTAGTGTGGCAACAGCAAACTATGGCAACGTAAAACTAATTAATTTGCCATTGAATGTTATCGTTGCCACGCCGCCTGCTAAAAAGTAGTAACAGCGCAGTATTCTGCGTAAATAAAACTTTTGTATTTATGTCAAAATGTCTCAACACTGCGTTTAAATTGCGGAACATGTGCGCCGTGCGTAGCCTGCCAGCTCGGCCGGCTATTGCCGAGCAGGCAATGGTATGGTGCATCTGTGCATGCGGCGTCACACACACACAGCTATTGCTGGCTGTCTCATTCTGCTGGAGAGAGAGAGAGAGANGTGCATCTGTGCATGCGGCGTCACACACACACAGCTATTGCTGGCTGTCTCATTCTGCTGGAGAGAGAGAGAGAGACAGCGTGGCAAACAAAAAAGAGGAGGAAGGAGAGAGAAAGAAAAGAAAGGGAGCGAACAAGCTTGCTTGGTGCTGGATGGCTGTTGTTGATGCCATGGGGTGGGGGTGGTGGTGGTGGCTGAAAGGAAGCACGCCAAGCGAGGGGGTGAAAGAAAAAAGAGAAAAGAAGTGCACAAGCAGAGGCTAGAGGTGATACAAAGCAGAACAGTCGAAGACAGGCAGGCTGAAGTATGCTGCGACCCATACGCGTTTAAACACACATGATGAGCTATTCATTTCTTATTATTTTTTTGACTTCCTTAGAAACTAAGTTAAAACATTAGAACGTATTGTTCTTTGACAAATTTCTGAATATGGTTTAAGGGGGAATTTTTTTTTATGACAATATCTCCTAAATAACTTGCACCCTGTCAACACAAACAGTAACATGATATCCAGATCTCGCTTACTCAGGCAGACATGCGCCCCGCGAAGAGATAAGAACTCCCCCTAGAAGTTTGAGAATGAAGGCCAAGCAGTGCCGGGAGTTTTATGACTCACATTTCATAAACAGAACGTAATGTTTTTTTTTAATGGTTTTGTAACTTTAAGGATAAAACTAATAATTTATACTCATTGATTTCTTAAGTTAAAATTATGTGCCACATACACACGAGTTCAGAATAAAAATGTGTTATTTTTCACACCATCCCACCCTCATTTCCCTCAACCGGAATAACCCTTCCCCCCTACGATTCTGGTTGAGGGGTGCTCTACTGTAATAGTAATTTCTATTGGGCTGGTAACCGTTACGTCTACGTCCATTACACGCCATGTTGTTCTCCCACAAAACCATTTGCTGGTTGTTTTCGTGCTGTTGTTATACTGTATTAATAAAACGAAGAAAGTGAGATGCGCGTGGATAATTTATAAGCAATTCTTACACTATTCCATGCCACATATTTCCAACTATAACTGTTTAGTAAGAGTAATAGCAGAATTACTGCTGTGCAATAGTCTTTGGTGAGTTGTTGACGAATGAACGTGTGTTGTCAAGCAAGTTCCCCAAATTACTTTTATATCCAGTTATAGCAGTAAAGTCCAAAGTGTGACAAGAACTACAATTACAGTCTCCCAAATGTTAACCCAAATTTGTGGTCTCGGATAAATTAAAAAAGAGTTAGCAAAAGTTTAATTTTTTTTCAAGGTTTCACATTTTTACTTTTATAACCTACAAATTTTTTTTAGACAGATGTCAGTCTAAAAATACCTTAAAATTTGTTTAGCATTACAAACAATGGTAAGTGGATTTGCTGACAGCGTGTTGATAAAATATACAGCCTCCACTTGAAGACGAAAGGATACATAAACTAAGAGTAAATATTTGGCGCTACTTTCATCGAACTGTCAAAACCTTGCCAAGTTACACGAGACAGAGAGTATTGCCATGTGCCACCAACATTAGCATATCGCAACTTGTGCACTACTGAACTCCAGCAAATTAAATTTCTGCGGTTATCTGAAAGAATAATCTGGTTCATTGTCCTGGCCTATCTCAGCGAGACCCAGGATGTGGAAAACATTCCAGATCGAGCCACAGAGACTATTTAAACTTTGACAGGCCTGAAAGCGACAGGTGTGCAAAGACAGCAAAGACAACGCCAGCAGAGCATGGAATGGTGTCTAGAGTGACCAGCGAAAGTGAAGTGTGCAAACTGCAAGCACCGGTAACTGTGAAGAATGAGATTGACAGGCGGGACTATTTAACTGGGCGTGAGAGTGCAAGACATTTGGAATGATAGCAACAGACTGAATATGTGTAAATTATGAGTATGATTAAAGTGACTAACCATTTTGGAGACAATGTTAAGAACTTTAATTAGAATTGAGATAGACATTAAATATTGCACTCACTGAGAAGCAAAAAGAGTAATAATGGAGATAGCTAGTTTAATATAAATATTTGTTGTGTGAACAAATTAAAAGTCAAATTTAGTTCTTTTATTTTTATTAGGACCTCCACCCCTCACAAACTAGGATACGCCCCTCTGGCATCTTGTAAAAGTGCAATGCAACCATTACAAGAATCAAATTATACAAATAAAATTATCTATATGTCAAAATTCATAGATGGTCATTGTATAATGCAGTTCACACAAGAACTTACATATTCCACACTTAAATAGGCAATGTAAAAATTTTGTTGCAAATGTTTGCTGCCAGATTGTTACCAACTTTGCAGTAAAGATGTGCCTATTTTGACACATGAGTGTGGTCACCAGTAACTAGTTGATGGGAAAAAGTGAATTTAGGTAACCAAATTTTAAAAAAATAAACTTTAAGTGACCACCCTTAAAAAAGGTGACTAGGTGGCTTGCTATCAGCCCTGTAACATAAAGTTGATTTTTAAAATAATAAATGCTGAATAAATACTTTTATGACAACTTAATTAACCAACACAAGAGACATGTACACATGGTCAACAACACGAGACAGACTGGAGCATGGTATTCGCATACAAAGTACAAAAAAGTTGCAATGTTTTGAAATGTGTGTTGTGTGAGAGCAGATATTTACCAACTTGTTAGATTGCTGAAAATACAGCAGAATCTCTCTATGCTGATCACATTTATAGCATCCATTTTTCTATAATTACATTTTTTGAGGAATCTTAAAACTTTTAGTGAAGTAAAAAATTTGAGGGAAATTGACAGAAAAATTATTTTGTTGTACTTTTTTTGTTGCTGCACATTGCATTTCTCTTGGTGAGCACTGTGTACTGGACATAGCTCATACCTAAAAATAGATACCCCCCTTTCAACCCACACCGCCGTAGAGGTGCTACCCAATACCAATTCACTTCACCCACCCTCAACCTCAGGCGACCAATTGTTGACGTGCACAACTCCCGTCAAGTGATTGTTCTGTCGTTGTGCTCTTGCTTGCTTACCTTCTCACTTTGTTTGTATTTATTATGACTAATCTTTGTTTGTCATTAATGTTTGTTGACAAATTACACCCAGTTCTTTGGACTCTGATTTGGTAACGTTTTTGGCTCGATTTTGTGAATAATTGTTGATGACTTGCACCTTTTATATGGACTTACGATTGCATTAAAATGAGTGGAAATTACACCAACTTTTCACACAAGATGTTAACTGTTTACTGTAAAGTGACAACTATTGAAAGCCCTTTGTTGTTTCTTCTTCCTTTCAAATATTTTTCTGCCTCTTGCCAACATAAACATTACCTCTACACAAATCTGCTGTTTTCACACAAACAAGAAAGCACCACGTAATTATGGTTCACAACATAAACCATAGAACACTTAATTTTAACACAGTATACAGTGCTCGTAAAATTAGAAAAACATATTTTGCATGTTAACTGTTTGGAAGCGATGCGTGTATTTGATTTTGGTGGAGTATTGCACAAAACCACATTTGTTCACAGTACAGTGGACTTTCGATGTACCGAAAATATATGCACTAATAAACCGTATCCATAGTTAATTTTCCATAGACCCAGCAAAATTTCCATATGAATATTGGTACAATTATTTGCTTGTATCATTTATAGAATGTATCATCAATCCAAGTATCTATCGGTACTGTCACTGAAGATTTTACACAATGATTGTTTTTAAGCTGGTTGTTTATGCAAAGTCTAATAACTGGGTGTGAAATAAGTTTATCGCTGCTGTGCAGTGTCGGCGACTGATTCTCAAATGGTCTCCCCCCTTACACACACGCCTGAATTGAGGGAAAGCGGTTACCTAGCAACCCGTGTGGTGTACTTGCTATCTCTCTCCCCCCCCCCGACATAACCCCCTTACGCAATCTCAGCCGTACACCTTTCTTCATCCCCTTACATGGCTTTGAGAGGAAGCTGTCGTGTAGCAAAAAAGTCTGTGTCCTTTCTCTCTTCTCTCTTGACCCTGCACGTTTACTTCCAACTCTTCCAAACTGGTGATCGCAAACATTTTATCAAGATTATCTGTCATCCAAAATAGTTGCATGTGCATGTATCTTCACTAGTATTTCAAAGGAAATGGTTTTGCCTGAAAATGTTAGGCAATATATTTTAACAAGGAATAATTTTTTTTTGCACAGATAATTTCTTTTGTGTTTAAAGGTCGTTTTTATCCCAGTAAAGTTGGTGTTTAATAGCATCTAGCATAAAATCAACATGGTTTTTAAACAAAATATTAATTTAACTCAATAGGTAGCATCTTCCGAATAAAGTGATATGCCCTCCCCTTTTTGGCCAAAAATTGTTTGAGCATTGAGTGACTTGTAATACAAAACATGAAGTTCATTTTCAGTAGCTTATTGCAAGGAGATTGGCAGATTTACATTAATTTTTTTCAGTGGACACACACATTTTCTGAATAAACTGATATCCTGGAAGGGCATATTTGACACCTTTTGTTGTCAAATAATGTGTAAGCACTGAGCCCAAGTGCAGCGTAACTTGCAACAGGTGTAAGTGTACTAGAAAAACAGAGGACGTATTTTTGATAGATTTATTGAAGACCGCAAATAATAAATTTAATCACCTTGGTTATTTTTCAAAGTCTCAAAATCACACTTTTTTAAAATGAAATATTATCAATTACTTCAACTTCATATTTGCCACGCAATGCGAGCATGGCATTGCCACGTAAGTGTTGATCAATAAAGATATGTGGCTTCAATTGCTTAAGGTAAGGCTATCCTCTGTGATATTCGGGGCTCGTTTCCTCCCTTTACACGGCTGGCAGGGAGGGAACTAGTTGCCAAGCAACCAGCATGATGTCTGTGCGCCCTCGGTGTGCCAACAGGTTTGGAAGAGGAGGGGTAGATAATACAACTCCTCTCACTGCTGGGCTTCCCCTTCTCTATCATACCCGCCGTAATACACCGGCCAGTCAATAACCTCTCCGCATGGTGCGCACAGGACATTCAAAATTCGGTATATTATTTTCTTTCTCTGTGTGTTTTACAGTTTGAGGATGCTTTTGCATTAAGTGTCAGATTACAATCGATTATGTAATGTATTTTGTGATCTTTGTTTAAAAGAGTTGAGGTGAAATGTTTTTAAATGTGTTATTTAGAGTAGTAAAACATTTTTAAAACACTCCCATTTGTATTTTGTTTATTAGTAAAAATTATATTCACAGATAATGTACAGCTCTTATTATACTCAACATGAAGTTGAATAATGTTAGAAGTCGTATTAAATTGATGCACATGTCAAAACCTCAGCTACGGAAAATCTGGATATATGGAAATTTTTTGGCAGTAGTCCCTTGAAAATGATAGATTGCAAGTCCACTGTATTTATGTGGTAACAATAGCTGCAGACCTATCAAAAATGTTTACTGCAGTATGTCTTGTACAAATAATTAATACTGAATATGCAAGCAGCCCACATGCCTGGCAAGAGGTATTGATCATGCACAGTCAGTTTGAGGGAAGGGAGGGAGGACGAGAGGCAAGCAGTCCATGGGTGTGGTCTGCAAGTGCCTGGAAAGTTATTGATAATGCGCTCCCTCAGCTGAAGATGGCCACTCACTTTTTAGTTACTCGACTAATGCTCTAATAAGTCACATTACTTCACAGCAAACAACCTCATCTACATTACATTTTGAAATGGAGAATAATATTTCATTTTAAAACTTGTGATTTTTGAAACAGAACTGAAAAAATGCAGTGAATAAAATTGGTTTGTTCAAAATCTTCAGTAATTAATAACAAAAACTTAGAAATTGCAGTAAGTTATGGGCACTCTGTGCTTACATGTTACTGTATTTGGTGACAAAGAGGGTCCGTACATGCCGTTCGTGAATGCCTTTTTTCAGAAGTGTATTGAAATAAATAAATATTTTAGTAACAAATCCTGCAATTTTCCTGCAAGAAGCCACTGTCGTGCTCACCTGTAGCAGAAATATTTAAACATTTATAAAGGGGAGGTAAATACACATGTCTCGAGTATCATTTTATTCAGAAGATGCCTGACTATTGAATTAAATTAATATTCAGAGCAAAAATCTTGTAAATTTTACACCAGTGATTGAGTGAACATGGACTTAAATGCTTGGTAAAAACCTTGCGCCAATTGATTTTTTAACATTTTGGGAGACAACAAGGGGAGGCTAAGTGTACACCTCTTAGGTATTCAGAAGCTGTCTGCCTATGAAAATTAACTTACATTAAATACAAAAATGTCATTTAATAAAAAAATGTCATTTTTGTGCTAGAGAAGATTGAACATTTTAGTGATAGAGAAGATTGAACAAGGACTTCATGCGAAAAATTGAAAATTTTAATGTATAGGGGTCAGGGGTAGGTCAAAATTGGTCCAAACTTTCCCAAAATATTAATAGCAACCAACCTGCCTTAGTGACCTATTTCTGAAAACCATGGGGGGTCGTTTTAGTAAGGTTCTACTATATAGACTATTATTAAATTATGATGGACATTTTAGATTTGCTTACTTTCTTTGCCCATATTTTCAGCAAGTACTGCAAAGCTGGATGCATACACAAGCAGGTCATGAACCACAAATTGCCGGCAATTCAAATGGTGTCATTTATTGCGAGACATTTACAAGGTTGTTTTAAACTATCAAAATGTGACCTTTGTAAATGAAACTGAGTATAAATGAAGAGGACAGCATACTTACCGACTACTTGGTTTTCAGTATGAGCTGCTGTACTAACATGTTCATTTTTAAAAATTATAAATTATGCATTATATTTCTTCCACTTTCTATGAAATGCAGAATGAAATTAGGCCTCCAGGAAAAAGCACCATTAAAAAATTTCCATTCTATGTTTTAAATCATGTCCTCGCAAAGCTAACATGATTTCAGTAATTTCCATACTATTTCAAAAGCCACTTCAAATTAATGATGAATCAAGATGAAAGATCTTTAAACATAATCCATTCAACTTCCTTGTCACATGAGCATAATATAATAGCATATCTAAAAGTAAGTTTTCTGATAAGAAGCAAGTACTTACTGTATGGGCAATTCTTCTTCTTGAGTTACATCAAGAGAACGGATCTCCTCAAGAGAATAGAACTCCTCCTCACTGCTTCCTCTTGAAGGGGAGAAATATACAGTTCTGTTCACCTCCTCAACTGTAAATATATTTTTATCACATCAGCACATCTCTGCAAATAACTGCTAAGGTAACCAACAAGCATGCAGGCTACAGCATGCATCTCAGTTAACTGAGCACTTTTGAAAACCCTGGTTGATTTTGTATGTACATCCAGTTCACCATATAAAAAATGAAAACTAGCATGGGCCTAACGACTAGCATCTATACATTACATGTGTATCATCTTATAATGTAAACATAAATGTTACAGTTACACAAGTTCTTACTTTTAAATGTAAACAGCGAAATATGAATTAAAAATAACATGTAAAGTTAAGCCTTTTAGACATATGAAATATTTTGCAAAATCACTCCATGTGCTTCAGTTAATGTAAAAATTAAAATACATGTTGTTATGGGCTGATAATTTTCAAGTAATGATTTCATATCAATCTGAATATAGGCAGTATTAAGTGTACATACTAATTTATTTTCTGGCAAAAAAAAAAAAAAAAAAAAAAAAAAAAAAATTTTTTTGGGGGTAANTTAAAACTACTTGCTACCCCCATTCCATTTCTACATTCAGAAAACCATATATTACAACTTCTTCATTTTTTCTTTGTCTCCTAAATTACTATGCATAGTTTTTCTTTCTCTCAACTTACTTAACAATTTTTCTTTCACTTTCTGCAAAAATATTTTTAATATATTTATTCCAACACTTTAAGTATATTTCTGCTTTTCACACAGAGTACTTACGTTACTGGCCGCATCAGCCCCGAGCAGCTCAACTGCTTCCCTTTTATGGAAACATAAAACAAAACTTCCTCAAATACATATGGAATTATATACAATCTTTTAACTGATTAACTAACATGGGAACTTTAGTAGAATCTTTGGAGCCTGAAGTGAACTGAAAATGAATTGTAATTTGAATATTAAAAAATAATAATGTTTCTGTACATAAATTAAAAATGAAAATAGATTTCTTCTCCTTGAAGACCAAGGGACTAGAAAGCAAGAAAGAAATGAGGGAGAGAGGGAGGGAGGAATGATTTAAATCTAAGCATTGAAGAGTGCTAACTAATCAGTTTACAATATTAAAGGAAAAATTAGGAGAAAATGAAAGGAATACTTTGAATACACTGTGAGGCCCAATTAGAGGTCAATTCAGTAGGGAGTTCAGTGACAGGGACAAGGCACCTATAGCACATACACTTGATAGTGAAAGCTCTGGTAGGGGATCAACTAATAATATGAGGAAGCAGGGGAAAGGAAGCCAATCAGGAATAAAATTCATTATACCAACAGCATGCATATCATCTCTGTAATAGTTGATGGTTTTAATACAAAAAAAGTTACTTTAGTTTGTAAATTTCAGTTTCAAAAGTTTTAAGGCTTTGTATAAGAAAATTCCATATTTTTTTTACCAATTGTGATTTTTCTTAATTTCTCTCTCCCAACTAACGTTATGTTTTTGTTAATTTTCTTGATATATTGGTTACTTAAAACCTTTTTCATGACTTCGTAGTTGATAGGATTTGGATAGGGATGGAATGATGGAAGTGTTGAGAGGTAAGCAGGGATGCGGGTAAAGGGGTAGCAGAGAAAAAACTGCAGTTCTCAACATTTTCATAATGCTCCTAGATTCAAATAATGGTCAGGGCCAAAATATTCCTTATTTATAAACACACTGAGAAGAAACACAAAGGTAAAAGCCCTAAATCCACCAGGAGAGAAAATTGTTGGGATGTTCAAATTCCATTCATGATTAGCAGTTTCTGGGGATGGTGTTGAAGGTATGGTTTCATGTACATAGGTAAAATATTAGAAAACATTAAGCTGAGTTGTCAGCTGAAGCATTACTGTGGAGTGTGATATTTAACAATAGCTTGAAGTTGTGGTATATTAATATTTTTCAATTTAATATCGGATACTTTCATATATGTTTTTTTAATTATATAATTTTGTACAGATTATTATATTCTAGAGACAATCAAAGTAAGGTGTAGTTTGTTTTATAATAATTATCTCTAAATGTTTAAAGTCTACAGATACAAGGTAATATATGAAAATGTTAAGCACATAAATGTATTCAAATATTATTCAAAATCTAATTTTCTAAACTATATACTCACAGAACTCTAATACAATACCAGAAATAAATACTATGAAACTAACATGTCTGAATGAAATTATTTACAACATTCATGTTGACATTGCCTAGAAAAAAAAACCTCATGATATTTGGAATATATTGAATGAAAACAGTTCATACTGTGAAAATTAATATAATAGTATAATGATGTATGTACTAAAAATATTTAAATTTTCCTAAACAAATTAAACATACTATAGATTTGAAATTGTAAAAACTACTTTCACGAACTTTGCTAAGTAGATTTCTGTTTCTGCCTAGAATGTGTCATATTGTTCTATCTCAATATGCCACCAACATTTGACTTAACAATCATCTTTGCTTTCAGAATAACTATTACATGGTCTGCACTATTTAATGAGGTTAATATGAATTGTAGTCAATAAAACACACTACACGTAGTACTGTAACATAAATTGTGACTTCACGAAATATGGTGTCCAGCAGCAAAAATGTGAAACGGGGTAATAAAGTATCACATTTTAAAAAAATTTATTTTAGTACCCACATTCTAGTTTGTTCTAAAATCATCATATGAACCCTGGCATATCCTTAGGGAGATGTCCACAGTAGTTTGCTAATTTGGTTTTCTTCAATGCTAAAATGTAATATCATTACAGCCAATACTTTATAGCTTTATTTTAGTGCCAATTTAATCTTTAAAATTTGTACTTTTCATTTTTATCATCAAAATTTTAATAATATTTTTTAATGAAATGTACTGAAGTTAATGTAACATTTTTACTATTATAAAACTAAAAACAAAAGTGAGAAGTGAGAATAAGAAAAAATCATATTTTGGTCTTATAAATTTTTATAGCACACATGTTCTAAACAGTGAGGATGATCTTTTTTGTTGTCATTTTACAGGAATGGCACATAAATTATTTTGTAAGAAAAATATTCCATCATGGACAAAAATAATTCTTATATTTGCTTTTACAATTTTACTTATCTCATTACATTATTTTATTCTCATATACAAAATACCCGATTCTTATTGCTCTTATTTAGTCAACCTATTTGTATTTTTTGATGGAAACCATTCAATTGAAAATTTTGATCGTTTTTACTACGAGACCATTACTAGTTTGGCCTCTACACCATACTGTTGGAAAGAACTTTTGAATGCCTAGATTTGGCACTATCAACATTTGATTTTCTTTGCAGTGACTATGGAAGTTGCGAGGCCCGGAAAGTTTACAGTAGGCATGGCATCGCTTCGTGTGTGTTGCTGAGGGCGCTGACTGCCCAGGGGTTCAGTGTTCTACTTCCGCAAAGTGTGCAGTTTTCACCGGCATGATGCAGCCCAACCTGTTGTGAAATGCGTAGACTTGGGGTACTGGTCAGACCCGGGTTCAACAGCAGAAGTCTCGCAAATCAGCAATCTCACCTACGAGGTTGCAAGGTGGTGCATTTGTACCAGGCCGAGGAGTTTCTGACTGGATGCCGATGAGTATGGTCACCTTATGAGTTGTGTCGATGGCATGGTGAGAAAGTTTGTGGATCGGAGTTGTGGAGTGTGTGTGAATTACGGCTAGGCAGGAGCTTGGGGTCCACCTAGGCCAGGTTTGGAAGTGACGATGATGAGCCGGGTGAAGTGCAGGAGCATATGAAAAGTTCCCTGGAAATTATTGGCCCAGAGTAAGGTGTGTGCTGTGATCCCTGCCAGGAATAGTGTTTGCCTCCTACTCTGCGGTAGCCAGGATAGGCCAAGGCTGTACAGCGACAATGAGGGACGGTAAACTGGTAACGTAGGAGTTTGGCGTAAATTTAAGAATACGGTAGGATTCCTTTAGGTAGATGACCAGTACAATTTAAGAAGTTTAGCTAATTTTATACGGGTTTCTATGGCATACAACTCAGGCTTAGTTATGTCTAATTTATTATCATTTAATCTTAGAATTTTATTTGAAGTAAATTTACACCCTGTCCAGATAATTTTTTTAGAAGTGATGTCAAGCAAATTAGGTTTAATTGTTTTGGCAATACACAATAAAACAAGTACTTTAATAAATGAGAATCAGCTGCCTTATTTAATGTTTTAGAACCACCTCCCCCCCCCCTCATTAAGTATAAGTAAAGGGTATAGTTTTTACATAAACTAACCTGCTAGAATTATCTTGTAAGAATGCAAGGAAGAAAGGAGTGTAATAGCGAAAGCTCTTGGGTTAAAAATCCCCTCTTTATTTAGCCATGTTTGTATACCATCAGAGTTATAATTGTAAAACACCACCACCCAAGTATGTTACTGTACAGGTAGCAGATATGGAAATGAGTATGGGAAGAGCCTGTACCATAACAATACAAACAACATAAGCCACTGAAGGCAGTGTTTTTGGGCAAATTAATGTTCCTTGCCAATACAATATCTATTTAGAAAGGGAAAATTTCTTACAAGGTTTAGTTTCTAAACATAACTTAAGTTCACAATATATTTTAAAAACATGCTTACCAGCATTGACTTCATTGCCTAGAAATATGATGAGCAGATAAATAGCAGTTACTAGTTCTCAACAATATCTGAGGGGTGAAACAAAGTGAATTTGGTAATCAGACACTCATTATTCCCGCAGAAATGTTTACCTATTTTGAATGTAAATAAGTAGAATTATGGCTAGAGTGAAGTTTACAGATTTTTGATAAATGCAGCATGGATAAAAGAGGATGCATATATTTTTTAACACACTTTTGTTGTGTTTAGCAAGTGACAGGATTAAAAGGAATATAGATGCCTAAGTAACACATTATATAAAGTAAAAATAATGATTATAGCACTGTGAAGGAAAAAAGATAATTTTAAGATGAGCAATGCACTGTTATCTCTCTAAGTAAATGGCAACTCCAAATGCAACATGATCTTCATTCGGACTTTGTCATACAATTTACACATATTTAGAAGGTATAGCGTATGGAGGAGCAGGGAATTACAAACAGTAAATCAGTAAACAGAATAATTAAATCTATATATTAGACTGTAGAAGACTGCATATGACAATTACTCAACAAGCTTTTTAGCTGAGTGGCAAAAGTAAGACTACGGTTATTATGCAAAAGTAAAGAAAAATTGAAAATAAGGGAAAGGGTGCAATGCAAAATGTGAATCAACAGATTAAGACTAAAGTGCAAAAAAATGTTGAAAACCTATCCAAGTAGTCTTATGGAGTAAAAGAATGTGACCTTATGCTTCAGCTTAAGAACTACTAAGACCTCACCATAAGAGAGTCTAAGCACACTTCTGGCTATCCCAGAACCTCACGACATCCAAGAGATGAAAGAATCTTAATTTCCATTCCTGTAGAATGTAAATGGGGCATGACATTGCACATTACTATACCATCGAAGAAAAGGTGATATTTCATATTTCGTTCAAGTACATTAATTGGCATAAAAATTTTTGAAACCTGTAAAAATCACTCACTCACCAATTTAAGATGGTAAATAGCACATCAGGTAGGATACTAATATTAGTCTCCTACTTATTTTGCAAAATCAGTTAAGAATGTCAAAAATAGAAACTGATTTTTATCATACCCAGGAGTTTCAAAGTGAAAGCTTCTACATGTTTGATAAACTAAACAGAATGCAAATACTGCTGTGTAAACATTAAGTGGATGTGAAAAGACATATGCATAAACATGGCCGTGCCATATGCACAATGAACGGTGACAGTGTGGTACTTACAAAAACCGATATATTGGAACGAACTGTGTGTAAAAAACCCACACATCTGTGGGCAGCAATTTTCAGATTCCCAAGAAAATAAAAACAAAGAGGTTCCTGCCACTTCCCCCTAGGATAACTCAATAGCTCTACAATTAGAAACTTTGTAGAAACATTTGCACTATGTAAGGAAAATTTTTATTTTATCATTAAAATCAAATCTTTACTTGATTTTTGTGGTTAGGTTGTGAATTTAATTTGGAGTAATATTTAACAGAGAACAGGCATTTTACTAGTGTTTGCTGTTATTTTGATTTTACCCCAGTTTTTATTATTTTCCTTTCCATTATTGATACTATGCTTTAAAGGTAGAGGGTAACTGCCTAGTGCAAAACCAATAAGGGAGTTAGGTACCCAAAATACACAAAGTGTATGATCAAAAATTTAAATACTCTGTCGAGGGTTAAGATACGGTGATTCTTTGAGATTGCCATAAAATTATCAATTTTTTCATGCCCGAGGACAATCTATTTTAAAATGTTAAAAGCCCACTACAGTTTGGACCCAATTTTATGAGTACCTGATGTAGTGAGAGCAACAATTTTACAAAACCATTCTCAGGGACAAATTTAAAATAAATCACGAAAAATAGAAAAATCTTGGCACAAATATAAGAAATCACAATTAAAAATTGCTTTGCTAGTCCACAGTGATAAAATATAATGGGCTGTAGTTTCACTACTCTTAATTGTTATGATGCAATGATAAGGAAAAAAGGTGAAAATCCACAAAAAAAAAAAATGTAGCAATGGTGCTTTGGAGTGAGCGAGCTGCTCCATGCCCTTGTCTGAAGGTAGGCCTATCCTGTGTGTGACATGTCATGAACGGAAGCTTTGTTCTACATGAATTCCTCTCCCCACACCTCTCTTGACAGTAACGACCCACTACTGCAAGTATAGCAACAAGATCAGTCAATAACAGCACAAGTTACACACCCCAACTTACCCCCATTCAGCCTATACTCTCTCATCATCACTTCACCATGTTTGTTATTGGTGTGCAGTGTTTGGCTTTCAGATACATTTTGTGATATTGCTGTTTTAAGTTTGATTTTAGAGTTTAGATTACATTTGGAATTGACTGTAGTGATTGCTTGTGGCCTACTAATGCCATTTTTATTTAATTACAATTTTATTTTTATTATTATATTATTCTGCACGAAACTCCTGAAAATTGACTTCCCACTGGATAAAAGTGACGTAACACCTGACGTTTACAATTTTTTTTTGGGACAAGGGAGTCAGTATATGCAGTTCTGGGGTATACTATACCTTTATTTAGAAGAAATTTGTCCATTGAAATAAATGAATATCTCATTAATACATTGTCTACCTTTTCTGCAAAAAGCTATTGAAAATGGACTTCATACTTGCAAAAAGTGTCTTAGCACCTGGTGTTTGCATTGTTTTGGGACAAGGGAAGGTAGTAAATACTGTTCTTGAGTATACGTTTATTCAAAAGACCTCTGTCTATTGAAATTAATTCATATTTATTTAATAAACCTGTAATTTTTGAGTCAGAAACAAAACTGACTTAACATGAAAAATATAATTTTAATGCAATTTTTGGGTTTTTGGGGGGTTAAATTTGGTGTAATACAATTTCACAAAGACACTGACTGAGGCCATCTTCAGGAGCCATGAGGCTCTGTAAAAATTGGGTGTCCAACTGTATGTGAAATCCTGAACAGCAGTTATGAACAACTGCCATAAACAATGTTGACATAATGAAAGCACAATACAAAAACAAGTACTGTACATGCCATTCTCTTACCACTTGATGTGGAGATATGTTTCAAATAAGCACTTAAGGCTTTCCCTTCTATTTGTAAACAGTTCACTGTATACTTTCTCCAATATCACATATAAAATGAACAAAAAATAAATGACCAAACCACCCTTGCTGGAAAGCCAATTCAAATAAGTTTTATGACAGCTTTATTCAAATAAGGTTTACAATAGCTTTTAATAAAGTGCTTAGTTTTCTTGGTAAGTTTCAAGAACCATTATCTTCCCCATTTCATTATTCAAGTAAATTACAGTCAAAACTTGATTTTACACACTCACCATTCCTCAAAATTTGTCAATATGACATTAGCTGTCCACATAAACTGAAACTGCAGATTTTTTACCCATGTGCCCCCCCCCTCCCTGCAACCCATAAGTGAAAATTGCATCAAAACAGCATATTTTGCTAATTGGGCACATGAAATAATGTTCTAATGTCCAACCTACTAAGTAAGCATTTTCATCAACGAAATGTGAATTTATATGTTATGGTAATATATTCTGAATAAAAGAACATCAGTTATGCAGAAGAAACTACTGAACGAGCTGCAATGAACAAAAAAGACTTCATGAAGCGATATGGCGTGTGTGTATATTTTCCGCAATGAAATGAGATTTGTAACATTAATAAAAATTTTATATTTGAACACTCCGACATCTTCACTTCAAAACTGTACTTCATCAGTGTATATACCTAAAAGATGCAAAAAATATTTAAAAAGAAAAACCAACGCAGTTACAATCTCAAATAAAATGTTGCATCGGTAACAAATTACATTTTGAAACATATCACATCAAAATAAAATATCCATATATTAAAAGTAGAGTTATTTGAATTGGTAAATGTTTGCAATTAAAATATGATTAACTCAGACTGGCGCAGAACAACATTTCTGTTTAAACTAAGTGGCTTTAATACTTGGTACTGAATATCACAATAGCAGCACAAACATTACAACATGTAAACAAGAATCTTACCATTAAATATATTTTTTTTTTATCATCCTTACAGTTTGGAATTAATAAAATTGATGAAGGGAGAAACAGTATAGTTGTATTGCCATGGGAAAATACGACACATTAGGTGGGAGTGCACTGTTTTATTTAGCACTTTGTTAACACACAGTAGCAATATTATGTAATTTCTGCACATGATACGTAAAACAAGGGAATATGCCACTTAGCAACTGTGAATTGTAAAAATTTTTTTCTGCTAACTTTTTAAAATGCAGCAGCTGTATCAAATCAACCATATTTTAAAATGAAAAATGGAAAGGAGTAAGAGGATATTCAGAAAAGCATTGCAAGCGCATGCCTGCATCCATCTCCTGTAAAATTTCATATTTTTCCAGAAGTGCAATGGCATGCCTCTTGCTTGCACTTATCACAATTAAAAAAGTGTAAAAAAAAAAAAAAACTAGTAGAATGTCAACGACTGTAACAAAATAAAAAAGTGTCAAAAATTGAAATAAATGTGAAATAGCATAATTCAAATAAATCTAAATCATAGTCGTTGAATAAAAGCCATAATTCCTAATTATTATAGCACTAGACAATCATAAATGTAGTTAAAAGTGAGATAACAACTCAGGAATAATGGGACCAAGATGGGTGGAACAGGTGAAGTAAAAAAAGGAGGGTAAAAAGCAGAGAGATTGTTTGTTGCTTATGGCATGCATCAGTGTTGACATTGGCTGCCACTGCTGCCACGGGGCGGGGTGTAGAGTGGAGTGGAATATGCCATTCTGCGTGTCTTGTACGTGTATCATGGCAGATAAGTACAGTGCTGAAAAGAAAGCTGCACCAGCAGGGATGGTGTTGTAAAGAGCTAACAGGTAAAAGACTTCACTTGCACACTAGCAAGAGTATATTTGAATGAATTTCTGCTGTTTTTTTTATTTCCACCATGCGACGCATCGCACAAGGGTACAGTCCATACAACCTGTATTGTTTTTAAATGTAGCAGCATTCTAATGTGTTTTAATAAATTTTTGCAGCAATCTACTTGAAATTTTTTTTTACAGTATTTTTATTTTTTACGGTTAGGGAAAATCTGTTTATGAACAATATGTTTATGAAACGGGTGCCAAACAAACGATACTCGAGTCTTGTTTATACTTTACGCAACAACAATATTAAAAAAAAAAAAAAACTTCCATATACACCAGGCTGTTTGTTGCATAATGAAGCTCGACTTAATTAAACCAACATTATACAACAATATATATCCATCCATGTACACTAATTGTAAATAGCTTGAACTGTAACCTCAAAATAGACCAGAACTAGAAACCTAAGCACATATCAGGATGAAATTGCACAACATGATCAAAAGAATTTGGACACCCTGCAACATGTTTGTTTAACATAGAGGACGACACAGCAGAATACGATGGTCTGAGGAACTCGTGGACTTTAAACGTGGTCAGGTCCTACTTGTGTAAGAAAACTAGGCACAAGATTTCCACCTTACTGAATATCCCTAGGTAAACTTTTTCCAGTGTTGTGAAGTGGAAACGTGAAGGGACATGCATAACCCAAAAATGTGCAGGCCAACCTCCAACGTCGGCCACCAGAGACTGTCGAGTGTTGAAGTGTGTCCTACAGCGTAATCGTCAATCATCCATCGCCACCATCACACAGGAATTTAATCCTGCACCAAAATCTACTTCACGCACAATGACTGTTTGGCACGACATGTGAAAACTTGGTTTCCATAGCTAAGCAACTGCACATAAGCCCCACATCACGCAGGCAAATGCCAAATGCCACCCCGCACGGTGTACGCAACATCGAAACTGGAAAATAGAACCATGGAAAACCATATGTGAAGTGATGAATCATGTACACAACATCTACCAGCCTGTATAGTGCAGGCTGTGAAATTCAACAGTGGTGAGGTAACAATGTGGTCATGTTTCTCCTGGAGGGGACTTGACCCCTTGTTGCTTTATGTGACACTGTCAAGACATAAGATTACATTGACATTTTAACCGCTTTGATGTTGCCTACTGTCAAAGGTCAAAGACCAGTACTGGGATGATACGTGTGTTTTTCAACATGACAGAGAACCCATCCACACTGCAGGGTGTGTGAGGGAGTGGTTTGAAAACGTCCCACTAACAAACTGGCCTGCGCAGAGTCCCGATTTGAATTCGATAGAACATCTCCGGGGTGTTTTGGAATGCCGACTTTGCGCTAGACCACACTGAGCTACAGTGATGCATTTTCTCATTTCGGCGTTCTGCGAAGTATGGGCTACCATTCCCCAGGAAACCTTCCGCCACTTGATTGAAAGTATGCCTATGAAAGTGCAGGCTGTCATCAATGCTAAGGGTGGACTAACGCTGTATTGATTGCTAGTGTTCCCATTGGAGGACGGCCCAAATTTGTACTTCATTTTTCCGTGGGTTTCCAGATAATTTTTTTATCAAATAGTATATAAACTATTACAGTTGTAGCCCTAAATATAACATACTTTTTGTAAAGAGGTCTACGTTGAATTTTTCTCTTTAAAAGTTACAAGTAATTTAAAAAATACATTTACTCTGTGATTTATTACATAATGCCTCAGCACACATGTGTTTTGATGATTTCATGGGTTTTTAAGGCAGTTTTCGCCAATGGTCGTATATGATACTGTTGCACCACACTCAGTGGTGCGTGCCACCACTGCTTAAATTTTAGTTAGTAAATATAGCTTTAAGTGATAATTATTTTTATATAGTAATTATTTAATAATAGCCAGGACGATGCATTTACCCATTTATTTCCTTCCTAACCTTTGGCGGGAGCCTCTCTGCCCTTACACTAAATTCTTCCTTGCCCCCCATGGAGACACTACATTCCTTCCTGCCACGCACCACTCCAGGCAGTGCGAAGTCTCACAGAAAGCCAACAGAGCCAGACTTGTAAACGAAGCTCACCTCTTCCTCTATATGTATTCGTTGTAAACAATGTTGTCTTTGATATTCTTACAACAGGATCTCCAAACTCTAAATGGTTTGTGCGTATTATGTAGATATTAATTTAAGTGCAAAATTTGTTTTGATAAACAATTATAAATGGTGTTGCGTACAATGGATAAATGGGGAAATCAGGGCGATTCACTCTCTTACTTTTCCAAAAGACTGAAAACTGATGAACCCGAAAATAATTCCACCATGTCAGTGTTTGCCCATTCGAAATACTCCCATTCCGGACAAGAAATGTGTACAACTGATCTACATTGTAGAACCAGCAGTGAATCTTGAAAGCAACAAGAAGGAACTTCAAGTCTGATTTCTAATCTACCAGTAGAAGTTAAAAATATTGGAAATATCTATAGCGATCCACTGAAGGTGTGCGTTGGGAATTTTTCCAGGCTCTACACAAAAAAAAAGTTACATATTTTTATTTAATAATGTGTTTATACTGTGCATAAAAATTTTAAACTTGTTTTTTGTAAGGCAAATTGTATGAGTATATTAATAAGTTACATTAATCATATCCAACTTGTTACATCTGCATTTTTGATACGCGCAATAAAATTTATGAAATAAGATATTACAATATTTTAGTGTGGTTGAGAAATTAAACTGCAGAAATTGACAGTATGCCTACACTGAATAAAAGCGTTAGTCCCTATAACAAATAAGATTTCAGATTTTTCCTTAATTTTGAGGAAACATACTGCAAAATAATAAAAAAAATTTATTTTTCATACATGTGAAATAATTCCACTAAGTAACACTTTTATAGGCTTGGGATAAAGAAATGAAAAGTTATTTCAAGAAAAGAGAAATCTTATTGCCATTTCCCTTGTGAGTGTAGGGAAAAAATAAGTCATAAATGAAAACTTGGCAATAGAAAACTGATCAGGTGTTCTCTTTTCCTTTTAGATGAATGCTGCAAACAGGGCACAGCTTGTTACATGATGTGTGGTATCCTGATGCTGCATTTAGGTTTCCAGCATCTGGTAAGCGAAACCAGAAATTTCAATACAGCTGGCTAATTAGATGGAAATGGCTGTCATATTCTAAAGTAGAAAAAAGGGCTTTTTATAAGTTTTGTGTTTTATTTAAGAAATTTAACAACTGGAAAGATGCTATTAAAGAATTTAACAGACACCAAAATACAGAATACCACAAAAATTGCCTTCTTCATGTAAGCCAGCTTCAAAATATCTCGTGTACGAAACAAGACTCACTAAACGTTCAAGTAAATGTGGGTTTAAAAAAACAAATTGAGGAAAATCGCAGCAGGATGATTCCCATAATAGAGACAGTGTTACTATGTGGACGTCAGAGTATTACCCTTAGAGGACATGCGGATTATGGACCTATTAATCTAGAAGTTCCTGTTGAAAATGAAGGGAATTTCAGAGATTTTCTTTGTTTCAAAGCCAAAAGTGGTGACAAAGAATTAGAAAATCATTTAAAATCTTCATCACGGAATGCAATGTACACAAGTAGATATTTCAGGAACGGAACAGTTGTCTCTGTGCGGTATGTAGAGGAGAGTACAGAAAAAATTAGGGAAGATTTCCTTGTGGCAATGGGTTACAAGATACAATTTCAGAAGCATTAAAAAATGTGGGTTTAGGTGCAACTTTCCTCCGTGAACAAGGCTATGATGGAGCTGCTTCCATGCGCGGCCAGTTCAATGGAATACAGGCTCACATCAAGAGTGTTCACCACCTTGCAGTGTATCTACACTGTAGCTCACATAGCCTTAATTTAGCTGTAACAAATGCATGTTCTGTTCAAGCAATTTGAATCTGTATGTATGGGTTTTGTAGGCAACATTTGCACAATTTTTAAATATCCGAAGTGACTCAGTGTTTTAAAAGAGCCAATTGAAAGGAAATTTCCTAAATCCAATGTGACTCGTCTGAAGTCATTGTGTCCAACTCGGTGGATCGAGCGCCATGATGCAATAATCATCTTCTTGCAACTCTTTGATGCTGTTATCAAGGGGCTAGAAATTATTTCTACATGGCCACAGTGTTGCAGCTACAAATGCACACCAGTTATTGTGTGCTACGAAACAGCCGGAATTCCTTTTAGAGCTGTATGTCATTAATTCAAGTTCTTCAAACAGAGAACACTGATTTGGTAGTAGCAATGAAATCTGCTGTTTTAGTAGAAGAGGCCATGAAGGACTTGCAAGAAAAAGCACATACTCAATTTCAGAAAGTGTTTGTGGAAGTTGAGAAAAAAGCAAAGGATACAGACGTTTACATCGTTGTTCCAAGGCAGGCAGGAAGGCAGACACACAAGTGTCAACATTTACTCGGGAATGGTTGAATTGGCCGAAGATTACTACCGAGCAGCTCTATATAATCCTTTTGCTGACAGTTTCATAATGCAACCCGGGGAGCGCCTTCTAGCTCACAAAAAATTATTAAAGAGTTTCATGTGTCTGCTTCCAAAATTTACAATGAAGCCAACTGCTGATGACAAAGAATCAATAAAGCAGCTTGCTAATAAATATGCCATTGACGTATCTTGCAGTGAACAGGAGGCCATCGGCGAACTACAGGTTTGGTACAAATTTCTTGCCTTAAAACCATAAAAACCTCAAAATGTTATGGACACTTATTTGAAGTGCAGTGAAACTCAGTTTCCAACACTAAAGAAACTCTGTATACTAGCTTCACTGCCCTTAACAGCAACCAATGAGTGATCTTCCTCTAGCCTGAAACACCTGAAATCATACTTGCGTAATTCAATGGAAGAAAGACGTTGAATGGTGTGGCACTTTTAAACATTCATCGTGACAAGAGATGTATTACAAGAATTCTGCAAGGAACCACGCCAAATGAATTTTCAGTTATTTTAAATAAAGCTTTCTGAACTGAACCAATGAAACATTTTTGTATAGGCTGTGCATGGTAAAGTGAGCACTTTTAAAACCCCTCTCATTTGGAATAATAGTCAATAAGTGTATTTTATTTTAGCCTTAGATGCTAATTTTCCAGTGCGGTGGAATATACTCGCTGTGTTTATTACTTACACAGCAATATTTTTTTAAAAGGTGGTTAAAGGAAAAAATTTGGCTGAAAGGAAGAAGTAACTTGGGCCTCAAAAGTGCTCACTTTGCTGTGAACGGCCTATAACAGTCTGACTATTTGCTTCAACAAAAACACAATACTGTACTATCATGCAACTATTTCACGGTCAGCCGAGCGCTCTTCAAAGCACTGCTCAGTCTCGTTTTCCTGCTTACTGTGTTTCCTTTCACATAGCACATGTGGAAGCTAAAGATGCCTTTATGCTGGTGACTAGTGTCCACATGTCGATCAGACGGCATTACAAAACTGCTACAATCCAAACACGTTATTTCACCAGTCCTCTTCCCTGTTTGTATAAAACATCAAGAAACCAATCTGAGTGTCCAAGAATTTAAACATTGTTTTAAGTAAGATGTTAATACTTCCCCTAATTGGATGCCCACGTTACTCTAAGAATTACAGTAGAGTATTTGTTAAAAAATATGCATTTATGTGCAATATATTCTTAAATATTGTTTAAAATGTGCTTAGTTAATCGTGAATCAGCTACAAATCATGTATCTCAAGTATTTCTTCCTTGCTTTGTAGTTTAGTGAACAAGGCAGTAGCATTTCAAAATTAAATACTAGAGCTATTTAGATGTGAAATTCAGTGTATCAAAGGAGTGAACCAACAAGAAACAAAAAGAGTAATTGATAAATGGCATGCAAAATGTTTGTAATTTAAAAGGACATGTATTAAAATTTTAGAATTAAGGGTAAGATGTACAATTATGTATAGTTTTGAGTTGTGTATTTAGAATTTCAATTTAATATCTTCAATCACAAACATACAATAGAATTTGTAAATATATGTAAATATTTTTATAGTTATATTTGTGTTATCAATGTCTTGAATTCAAGAATATGTAGCATGCACAAATTTGTGAATCACAATTATGCATTAAAAATGGAATAAGTTAATTTTTGTTCACAAAGATACTAAATAATTTCCATGACAAAATGCTAAAAATATGTAGTGATTTGCACACACACACATTTAACTAAAAGATAATTATGTTATTTATTAAAAATTATCTGAGAGCCTTTAATTTATAAGGGGAGTGGCATTTCATACTGCGTTCATTCCAAATTTTGGAAAGCGAAAGCAACCCCCCCCTTCCCAAAATCTTCCCCCAGCCAACAACTGAGACATTCCTAGCTAGCTACCCCACTGACCATATCCATTTTCCGACATCCTCAACACACACTATAATTACCTCATTACTTAACAAATAATTCACCCATGTGTTCCACACTTCAACACTTAAATTGGTTGCCGCGCTGCAACCTCCTGTAGATGCACAAGGAACGAAGAAGCACAGTCAATGAGCAATGGGAAATGAGCAGAACAGAGTGGAATTGGATCATGGACAATAACAGACACAGTATTTTCAACACGTGGCAGGAACAACATAGTTCATTGGTTTAACAGTTTATTTTTGACGAAGAAATAATAACATGGGAAAAATGTAAATTTTGTTTGGATTAATGTTATTCTCAAATAACGAGTTTTCCCGGCAACATTTTTAAATTCTCAGGTTTTTCCTGAAATACTGGTGCTGGCATTATTTCAGAGACTTTTACCATATTCATGAAATTCCCAGTTAAGTAGCCACCCTGAATTTTAAATAGACTAGATAACAAGAGGTGCAAAAGACAAGGTGGATAACATTCCAAATTGCCCTTATTTACTATTCAGATTTTGCAATCACTGTGTGTTGGAAGCAATGGACATGAGTAGGTGCCCATATCCTGCATACTGATTCTGGAGAACATTGACGACAAACTATGAGGGAGAGCAGTTTGATTGTTAGTTAGGCACAAACAGAGCCAAAAGCTTCTTAGTCTACCACCCAACAACATGTTGGAGCTTCATTGGAGCATCATATATCACTACCAAAGACATTTCCAGATACCTAGCATAGGTAAATCTCTAATTCTGATGACATTTGATTCATGCTTTGCTGCCAACACCACAACATCAATGCACTTGTTGGCCCAGTAGAAAGAAACACAATATTGTACAGTCTTTAGCAAAAAATCATACTTTTTTTTACCAACTATTTTTGTTGAAATTAACTTTTTTTTTAATTCTTAGTAAATTTTATAGGCTTTTTTAAAGTTATTCTTTTAAAGGCAACCTGGTATCCAGTTACAATCCACTGATGGCAACATACCTGTACTTGAACACAACATACCTGCACTTGAATACAACATACCTGCACTTGAACACACATTTATGTATGCTGAACATTGCGCTGACACACCAATGAACAGTGTTAGAATCTACTAGGGTCTGCATATAAAAGTGGCCCTGACAGAATAACTGGCCATACTAGATTTCAAACTAGAACTATAGTGATTGCCCTGACTTGAAATATAATACAATAAATAGCTGAAGGCACAATATGTAACTGTCTTATGAAATTACTATTTTGCACCAACAGATTTCATCAGAAGCATAACTGCTGTAACATGTAAATTAACATAAATGGACGAACATTAAGGAGAAAGAATATTTCAAACACTAAATGATAACATACATGAAATTGTGGAAAACAGAAAGTTCTTTAAAACACTTGCAAAGTAGTTTCCATGTCCCCATGATGCACTTTTCATGCATAAACTAAATATTACTTCTATATAATCCTGATTTACAGAATGCAAGGCACACCTGAAGGAAAAATATAATATGGTGACTAACATAAAGCATATACTAGCAGGCTATAGCATAGAATCAAAAATAAACTCAAACCAAACTACTGTATCATGCCACTATGAAAAAACTATAACATACACAAACTACATGAAACCCAGAAAGATTACACAAGAACTGCTACAACTACTATGCTACTCAAGTTTCCTATATAAACAGTGTATGCTGTAGCTCCCAGGAGTGCTTCTCATGCAGAACTCTTAACACAAAAGGAAATAATACATCAAATTAAAAAACAAACAAACAACACACTGCCTTCAGGACTCCACTTAACCCATCTCTGCATGGTAACTCGGAGACTGATGGGAACTAATAAACATACCAACACCAACAATATATCTTAAGCCCCAAATGTTCTTTTTGGCAAAATTAATTTGCATCTTGATGTCAATGGTATGGCTAGTCCTTTACTGCATAATATAAAATTTACACATGCATAATGCATGTACTAAAAATCTAGGTTTACGACACAGTACAAAATACAAACCATCAGCTTGCAAAAAGCTGACTGCTCAAAACTCACAGTAATAAAAGCTTACAGTATGATGCATAACATTTAAGAAAAACTTTCTGTTCAGATATTTTCCTCTTTCTACTCATATTATAAATTATTTACTCTCCATACTAATGTATGTTACAAAGCTTGATATTGTGACTTTAAACAAGAATTACTGTGTAATAAGAAAATCAGCTTCACACAAGAATCTGCACCACACAAACACAAATTTTAGAAATAAAACAGATAGATAAAATTTAGCGCTGAGCTGGTATTACTAAGAAATATTAACAACCAGCTGGTATTTAGAATGCCTAAACTGCATAAACCAAATTTTTTCAAGTCAGTACTGAACTGAACTAAACACCTATATTTTGTTGATTCAAATTTCTTCCCCATTTGTTATGGGCAAATTGCATTAAAAAAAATATTATTTTTGTTTGATTCAGAAGATGCTAATACTCAATATTAAGGCTCTGTATGTTTAATATACACATTAGTAGTATGAATTACTATAACTACTATGTATATAAATAACTTTACAGTACTTTTTGATATTACTCTCGGTACCAGATGCCTCATATTAACTGCTTTAATTAAAAACTCTTTAAATCAAAATAACAGAGAAACTTTCAAAGACAATCTGATGGGACTGCTTGTATTTGATGCTCTAAAGACAACGTTGGGTTTGTGCTAATGTTAATAACTGTTACAAATGTTCAAAACTTCTGCAATCAGCAACAAGACACTGTCTGCAACACTTGTGAAGTATGGACGTCACATGGTGGCTGAGTGGGGAACAGCTGTGATTTCCACGCAGTGACAGCCGTTAGTCTGGGGGTCGTGTGTTGGTTAGGTTGGCAGCTTTTCTTTTTGTGGGTGCATTTATGCCATGTCAGCGTGGGTAGTAGTTGTAGTTTCCACTTGGGTGCGGGGGGATGCATGGCAGGCGAACTATCTGTGTGCGGCTAGTTGGCGAGTCGAGCTCGAGTTGCCATGGTGGACAGGCAGTGAGTCGAATTTTTGCTGTCTCAGCGAGCAGCGAGTGTGCTTTGAACCATCACACTTAACGAGCAATGCATCTGTATGCGCGGGTGTGTGGTTGCGAGTTCGGGCAGGCATGGTGGATTGGCAGCCCAGCAGCTATGTACGTGACTTGAGCGAGACTGCACGTCGCACAGTACGCGAAGGCATTGCTTGATATGCATTCTAGTTGTTTGATGCTAAATACACGCGGGTTTGCTATGAACTGTAGTTGGAACAGTGCTCGCTAGGAAGTTACATTTTTTACTGGTGAAATGCCCGGATTGAGTGTTGAGCAGCGTGACTATGCAAAGGCAGTGATTAAAGACGTTAAAATTGATTTACGGCAATTAAATGTCAGTTTGCCATAAACTGTAGTCCAAACTGTTTGGATCTTGTAGTCGTGAAATGGCCTATGTCAACTTTTCACACTAGTATGGTCAAATCTGCTTGAAGAGTACGAGTTGATGTGGTGTGCCACCGATTAAAGCAGTGATGCGATGAGAATATTTTCTTTGTGCGACACAATCATGGATTTTTTGCGGCGTGTTTTTGATAAAGAAATTTCCTGCACATCATTTGGGAACCTCAGCGATTGGAGTTTGCTGTGCACCTGTCTGACCCATTGTCTGGTTCCTTGTGACAGGTATTAGTGTACGCTCTGCTACATGTATCAAGATAATATCTTCAAACTCTATTTTGCAAGCTGGAGGCAGTACACCGCATGACAGAACTGCTGTTCCCCAAAGACAACTCAAAGGGATTTTTTTGATGATAGTGTTGTGTCTGATTTGGTAAATTTTAACTATGATTCGTTTCCTTTGACTTATATTTCGTAATGTAATTTTGTAATGAATGATGCATAAATTTTAGCTAGGGTGCTTTAGCCACAATCTCTAATAAAAAGCATTGTAAATGTTTTTGTTTGAAAAGTTTAGAAGATAAACAAGGCCAATTCGGACTCAATAAAATTGTTGAACTAGTAGAAAAAAACTATCTGTCCTTTTTCAATCATTATTCAATTTTTGATAGGGTAAACAACTTTTGCTTTCTGTGTATTTTGTGCATCATTGGTAATATTTCTAACTTGTTGTTTTATATATTATTCCCATTAATTGATGTTCTAGTTGTTTAGATATTAAGGTAAATTTGAAACTTCTTTCTTTTTGCATGTGTTAATTACTGTAAAAATAGTTTCAAATGTAGCTTATCTCTTTATTACACTATATACTTAATTTTGCACAGTCCAAGAAAGTTGTCAAAAAGGGTAGTATTTAAATTAAAGATTTTACTTTCACTAAACTACAAATTAACTATGCATAGAACTACTGCTGGCTGGAGCCTGTAGCAGATCAAATAGGCTGTTATTAAAGACCATTTGTACCAATTCAAAAATAATTCAAAATTGTACTTAAAGGATAAAAAACCGCAGCTGTAGTGAAAGACAATAAACATTGTGTAGTTACATTTACTTTTTTTTTTTAGCACTGTAAATTTGTATATCATTTGTCTGAGAACATCAAAATGAATATCGTCACTACTGATAGCTTTCGCAAATGGTTGGCACCTCTGTACCAAGTAAGAAACACAAACATAGACTTCCAATGATTCTGAAATTTAATGACTCAATAATACTGCAATACACGCTCTGAATTCATTAACACACTAAAATACATTGCCATCACTCTTGATACACAAAGCTGATCCACTCGCCTTAATATCTAAATGACTTGAACATCAATTAATAGCTAGTTTCGGACTGAATGTGAGTGCAACCTGTGTATTGGAATTAGGTTATGTTATAAGAATGGACAAACTGTAAACATTCTATTATAATTTGTATTGGTTAGGATTATTCATTGATAGTGAATCACACTTATGAACAGAGTGATATATTCCCATTTGTGTAATTTATAATTTGTTAGGGGTCATGTCATGCCTGTGAATGCTGTCAACATTACTTTTAATGGCCCAGGTACAGCTGCGATAAGCACATCAATAACATAAATTATACTTGAGTTCAACCATATTTTAATTCAATGTTAAAAATTTACAATCCCCAACAACGATAAATACGCACATAATCACAGTGTGCAGCTACTTTATTCGCAAATAACAAAGTTTCAGAATATTTTACGCGACCGTTGTAAAAACTGGAACAAAACTAATTCAGTTTTTTAAAACCCCTCCGTTTACTTGATAATATATCTTTTTATGAAAACGGGCAAAGAACTATGCCAACAATTTCTGCAGCACTACATAATATAACACACTAACGGCACCAGTGTTTAGCCAAACCATTGTGTTTGTTGTCGTAACCGTGCCGATGCACTTAAAAAAAATTAAAAAAACAATAACTTCAGATACACGTGCAAAAGACCGCCATTTGAAAACTGGACTGTAACTGGAATGGAACAAGGCGAAAGGATAGGTTTAACAGGTACGCCAACATAAAAATAAAACAATTCTTATTTTCATTCCAATACTTACAAGTTCACGTTTTTATACCTCAGTAGGCCTCAGTATTATTGTGCCATAATAGAGACATAAACAATGCATGTTTCCTAAACTTTAAATGAGAAAATCAAAGAGTGATCTTATTTCTACTAATGTCTAGTGTAGCTGCAAGTAGCCCTTTCTGATATGGTATTAATCCTGGACATGTGAAGAAATTCTAGTTCAATTCCCGGGCACTAAAATTTCTGTACAATTTCCGATTTTCCCATTTGCATGACACCCTGACCGGTTTAAGAGTGAGCAAAAGGGGGTGGGGGAGGGGGATATTTTACATTTCCTTTTTAACAAACATTTCTTATATTAAAATAAAAGTTGTCATTTTGTTTTTGAATGTTTTATTTTTATTTTAGTTGGAAAGATATATGTCCTGATATCATCCCCCCCATCTATGCCCCTGTATTTACATATGGCTAATTAATGAGCATAATAACCAATCTTGTGCTTTCAATAATTTAACAAACTTTGCGGTTAGAGGGCCAAAAGAAGGCAAAAATAACACAATATTAAACTTAAGGCTTTTATGTGTGCCTGTTAACATTACTCATGCTACATAGCTCAAATTATCTACTTTAGGAACCAATCAATTTGATTAGCAAACAACCACAGCTAGTCGATTGCACTGCGCTGTTACTTACGTATTATTGCTTTTAGACAAAGTGATTCTGGAAATAAAAGTTTTCTAACAATAACAAGTTATAAACAGCAATAATGTATCACATAAAAATTTTTGTTACACAACGGAGATTTCAACTCTAAAGCCTAACGTTATGTGGCGTCAACCCGCGCACCGACCCACTGCTATACACACACAGCATACAGAACATCCATGTGGTAATATATATACATTCACTAACTCCACAGTTATCACGTATTTGATAAAGTTGTGTTTATTGTTTTATTATGACTGTCAGTAATTTGCAACGTTTTCCGTTACTTACGAATACATTAAGTTTAATTTTGTACATACATACATTTTACAGAAACCGCAATATTTTCGTAAATGGACATATAGGGCGTGAGGTAATTACTCGGGTGAGCGCCATCTTGTCTGTCCCAGCTTCATAGGTATAGCAGACATTCAGAACACATTCTACTGTTGTGGAGTTTGGTCTGAGAGTGACAGAAATGGAGTATGAGTGAGAGAGAGGGTAAATGCAACAGTGGCAACGCTGCCAACTTCCCCACGCAGCCGCCACGAAAATGGACTTGTGTTATATGGTGTTCATACCAAGAACTACAGATTCTTACCGGCTGGAGTGGTCAGAAACTTTAACCTGGTGAATTCCACTCTAGGAATATCTTCACTCAATGGCGCCACTGCACGGCAGATTTAACGAAACATGAGCCAGCAGACACTAGCGCCGAAAACTCACGAAGATGACCAAAGAGTCAAATAGTTATTGGTGCCTAAGTGCCGATAAAGAAAGAGCACAAGTCTCACTCCCCAGGCGCACCTCCCTAGTTCTNAGTCTCACTCCCCAGGCGCACCTCCCTAGTTCTTAGGCAGCGGCATGTCGTTCATCAAAGAATTAACATTTATTTTTCAAACTTTGTAAAAAAATAAGGATTTTAATTACATTTGTTGTTGGCATGTAGCAAATAAATATCCCGTTACAGTTATATTTAATTGTTTAGGTGCAAATTTCAAAAAAAGATTAAATTTTCCCCAGAAAATTTGCAAAATTCCCCAACTTTTCCCTGACGACAAAAATCCCCGACTTTTCCTGGTCGATCGCCACTCTGCTAGCCACCTCCCAAAAAATGTTTCATCCAGAAGTGATTGTACATCTCAATGATAATCTGGCAGTGCATCATTCTGCTGGAAAAAGCAATCATTTGGGTAGAGTTGGCGAACTGATGATACAATGTTTTTCTGCAATATGGTAAGGTAACTTTCATCTGTCACTGTTCCATCAAACAATGGCCCCACGAATCCTTTGTCAGACATACTGTACCACACTGCTACCCCAGGTAGATTAACTGCTCGTTCTACCACAATGTAGGAATTTTTATTGGCTCAGTACACACAGTTGTGGAGATTCACAATTACACTTATTTAAAGGTTGCATTCCTGGACCAAATAATTGATTCAGAAAAATATTTGTCATCACTGCACATGTTCAGAACCTACTTACAAAATTTGAGACTTTTATCTGGGTGCCTTCATTCACTTGGTTTACTTGCTTTAAAATATGATGGGACACATGATTTACTGAAACCTTACTGACGCGCAACTTGCCGTATAGACTTGACTTCCCGGGGGAACATGTGATCGTGTGCAACATAGCCCCTGCACTTCTATCATGCATTGTCACTCTCTTTTTGCCACACCATACTTTCTTCACATCGCACAGACTTAAGTCCCTCTCAAACTTTTCACGTAATTGTGTAACTGTAACATGTGGTGATGGTGCAATATCAAATTCTGTCCTGCATCATTTCTGAATCTCAATTGTGTCCTCATGTTTCCAACAACATTTCAATATATTCTTATATCACTCGCAAGAAAACCATGTCACCTCTGCCATACTCTACAATTGTAGTGCTGCTGCTCATTGGACTGACAACAGCAGAATGGCTACAAATGCTCGCACGTACCCAATGTGTAAATTATAGTGTCAATAACCACAGTCCCATCAGATTGTCTTTAATAGTTTCTCAGTCATTAACACACAAGGAATGCAAACATTAATTTGGGACATCCAGTATTTAACTCCTACGACTTTAATTTATAATCTTATGTCTATAAGAAACTTAAGGGTGTAGAAGAGGAAAGTTACCAAAATGTTGCTGAAATGCTCAACAATTTTGAATCAAACATTTTTGCATTTGCAATGTATATCACATTCCACAAAATAGTTTATTATGGTTTGTGACCTCAGTCACACGCAGCACATTAAAAATAGAAAATGTTGGGGAAAAGGAAATGACAAAGCTTATTGCAATTTTTGTCAAAATACATAAAGAAAAATACTTTATTAATCCTTAGTTTTACAAATTTAAAACTAAAAATTAATTACAACTATTAAAAATATCAATTATATTTATAAAGTATTTATAAATAATGCAGCCCAATGTTGATCTATTGCTTGTAGATTTATTCTGGCTTTACTGTGTTTCATGGACATCTGTTTAATAAAATATAGAATGTTGACTCAATATTAGCTAGTACCATCTCAACACCTCTGAATGATTTAATTATATGCCTAATTATTTTATACATAAATATTTCCCTTTAAGATAACTTAACTCATAATCCTGTAGCATTGGAAGAGGATATTTCAACCTTCCTCACTTCTGTGGATAAGAAGCTTGTACATCTGGGTGTGTCATAAATGTTTTTCTTGGTTTAATGGGTTGCCCTGTGAACTGTCCTGCGAGGCTTCTCCAGTTCTAACACTGATATTGTGGTGATCTCTTGTTCAAAGGATCCTCAGTCCTACACAGTAGACGATCAAAATGGCGTGTGTACAATTCACTATTCCTTGCTGTATCTTCATGTCAAAGGCCCTTGTCTTACTGCTATTCTACTTGCAAGGCTTCTCTGTGTCCTACTGTTAATTGAAATAAGCACTTGCTGTCCCAGAGTAAAATGTACTTTTTTCTTGCTGTATCCAGTCTCTTAAGAGGCTTTACTTGGAACCGAGTAGATACAATGATGTTAGCATCTGCCGCCTCGAAGTATTTCTGTTGAAGTGTCCTGCGAGGCTTTTCCAGTATGTCATCCACTGGGAGCATCCTATCCTGTCACAAATGCCTGTTTCCTCCACCAGGGTGTCCACTGAAACTACATTTTGGAATTCCCTGACTTTTCCCTGTTTTCCAGGCAGAATCTTCTCAGGACAGAAACCTTCCAATACCATATGTTTCCACTGCCGACAGAACAAATACACTCTTAGTGAAGCAGAGTTAATTCACACTGCAACAGACCAAGCAAGAAGAATCAACCTTTTATTATTTCTCACGATATACGTTATTGACATCACACGAGTGCCCATAACAAACACCAAAATATTTTATTTTGTACATATAGGCCATATGTTACTTGGCAAAAATATATTATTGCCAGTTCACAAACTTAAAAATTGAAATTTTTAATAGTACGAGGGTTATTCGGAATGTAAGGTCAGATTTCTTATAAAACATTAATCACAGATTTTTTCAAAAAACTTTTTTTATTTAATTTCTTACATATTTTTCTATAGTTAGTTTCCATATTTGTTTAAACATATGTCATAACATTCTACAAGCTTTTTTATGCCTAAGTCATAGACGTCTGCCGCCTGCGAGGATAACCAGTCTGTAACTTCTTCTTTCACCTCATCATATGTGGCGAAGCGCTTGCCGCCGAGAAACGCCTTTAGGTAGCGGAACTAGTGAAAATCACTCTACGTCAAGTCTGGACTGTACCGTGGGTGGTCAATCTGTTCCCACCCAAAAGATCTGATCAGATTTTGGGTGTGAATGGCAGAATTGGGTCTTGCATTGTCATGCAGCAACAAAACTCCAGACATCAGAAGGCCACGTCGCTTATTTCATATTGCACGTCAAAGTTTAGTCAGGGTAGCGCAGTAAGAGGCTGCATTGATTGTTGTCCCTTGCTGCATAAACTCGACTAACAAAACTCCATGTCTATACCAAAAAATGGTTGCCATAACCTTGCGTGTTGAGATTGTCCATTTGGCCTTGACTTTGACTGGTGATGTCGGGTGACGCCAATCCATTGACTGACATTTAGACACTGGGGTCATGTGAAAAACACGCATCTCGTCCCCTGTGACAATCTTCTCTAAAAATTGATCACCTTCCTTATGATATTGGTCCAAAAAATCAAGAGCACAAGCCATTCTTTTCATTTAGTGTTCCTCAGTAAGCAGTCTGGGAACCCAACGTGCGCACAATTTGTGAAATTGCAAATTTTCAGAGACAATTTTGTGCAAAGTTGTTCTACCCACATTTGGAAATTCCAATGCTAAAGTTGAAATTGTGAATCGCTGGTTGTCACAAATCTTTTCGTCCACGGCTTTGACCAAATCTTCTGTGATCACTGATGGTCAGCCTGATCGCAGTCCATCGTTGACATTTTCCCGTCCGTCCTTGAAAGCTCTCATCCACTTACGCACTTTGCTGTCACTCATCGCATTGCGGCCATACACTTGACTTATCTGTTGATGAACTTCCGCTGCTGAAACGTTCCTTGCTGTCAAGAACTGAATCACTGACCGTATTTCACAGTCAGCGGACTGATCAATTGTTTTAAACATTTTGAACTGACACTGTAAACAGCACACTACAACAATACCAATGCAAATGGCGCCGTTTGACGAGCAAGGCATGCCGGGAGTCGGTGCACATGCACGTTACAATGTTTGCGCAATATTTGACTAGCTACTGCGATTCGTACCTTACTTTCTGAATAACCCTCGTATATGCTTATAATTACATGACCCTGTATTTACACAACTAATAACTTTTGCGGAGTAGCAAATTATTTACGTTTTCCCTGACCCAAATTAAAATTTCCTGACACTTCCCACACTTTTCCCTGTCACATGAAATTCCCTACCTTTTCCCTGTTTTCCTTGTGGGTGGACACCCTGCCCACAGGCAAGCATCATCCTGAATAGTTGCTTTATAATGTTGGCTATCAATAATTCAGCTGTCACTTTGCCTGCAGATACAAGGCCCAACATTCTAAAAAATGTAATTATTACAGACTTAAAAAAAATAAAAAAATAAACTTTTTTTGGACAAGAATAAATGTTGCTGTTGGTTACTTTGTTCAATGTGTATTTGTAGTCCCCACAGGCTTNTAAACTTTTTTTGGACAAGAATAAATGTTGCTGTTGGTTACTTTGTTCAATGTGTATTTGTAGTCCCCACAGGCTTGTACAAAACCATTAATGATGCAAACAGGCAAAACTAGTTGCCCATTATGGAAATTCCACGTATTCATCTGTTCATTAATCACACAATCTCTACAATCAATATATCCTTAAGTGCATATACTGTAACACTGCCTTGCTCTTAAAAAACAATGGTTGGGCTTGAGACTCCAAGTAACAATCACCGGAGAGCCTTGGAACACTGAATGAGGTTTGCATTATTGTGACGCATGGCATCATTGGTTTCAACATAGATGCTTCAATTTTAATATTCAACGCATCATCATTGCTATTCCTGATATGTATATACCAATTTCTGCCTGAAAGGACTGGTACTTTGCAAACCGCTACTGTTTTCCCCAACTCTTCCAGCATTCCCTATTCTTTTAGCCTCACCTATATACTTGTGCAACATCAGGTCAACTCAAGAAACTCTGTAATGGTCTAGTACAAGTGGTGTATTTGCAGTATAAGGTTTGCAGTAAAAATAGGAATTTGCAAAAACTAAGCAAAAGTCTGCAGGCATCGATTGTGAACAAGACAGTTTCTATATACTGTGAAACAGTATTTTCCATAAGTTATATTTATGTTACTATTTATATGCATAGTATTTGACTTGTAGCTCAATTGCTAACTAAATTTTCAACTTTATTTTTACAACATATTGATTTAAATTAAATCATTCTTCATACCAGGCTTGCCACAATGCCATCCATGCTATGCATGACAACACACTCACAAACATGCAAATAATTTTACATTTCAATTGATGACACATTCCTTTATTAACATGCAGTTAATTTTAGAATACAGCCATTTTAGAAACCTCTTACAAAGGTCTGTTTGAAAAGTGGTATTTAATAATTCATGACTGAAGCAAATACAGCACCTTAAAGCAGAAAGTTGCAACTATTTTTGGTGTGGTTTTTAAAATGAAAAACGGATTCTCTTTGACAAAAGTTAAAAGGGAACTGTTTCTTTGGCCAAAATGCTACAACAGCAAGTAAAACAATTCCACTATTCATTGTTAAGCATAAGAAAAAAACGTAAAATATCACACCCGATGGCACAAAACTGAAACGTCTTGAGATGCACATGGCCCTTCTGAGCATTGATAGCTCCCTAACAAATAATGTAGATATTATGCTAAAGCACAAGGTATAAACGTCAATTTTAAGAATTTAATCCAGTGGCTAATAATTGTTTCCCTTCAAGTTGCAGTTTTCGCAACAAGAAATGTTTATCCTAATATTGTGTTTTACATTGTACACATTGTATGCAGTGCTACACGACATGACGAATATAGAAATAGTTTCTAATCCACTGCTGGTCATGTGACAGTTATTGCCATTCTTTCAGAATTGTCTTGTATTGAACGACTATTCTGTTGTGTTAAACTTCTTGTATTACACTTGTCAGACCTACTTAATTCTGACATCATTATCCATTTCATAAAACTTCTGTAAATTTTGACAGTTCTCGAAAAGAAGTGTGGACACACAATGTATCCCTCCACAACAGCTTTTCTGTCGGTGAAGAAAACAATATTTGTAAACAAATGCTTCGGAATCCAATGGCAGACATTGAAAGACTGACAAACTGGTTGCCATTCCCACCTGTTTTATTTTTGTTATGACCACGTAATACACCAGTTATGGTACTGTTTATTTTATTGGTCGGGTGGAGAACTATAATTTAGTGTCTTTTGTGAGACATGGTTTTTTTTTCTGTTCGTGTTATGTGTGGCAATTGTTTTGATGATGCAATGGAAAATGTTTGTATGATAATAACATTAAATTTACTATAATTCAAAATTTGTAACTTCATCAAAAGAACTAAATGCATTAAAGGTGTCGTTCGTACCAATGCGAAAAATTCTGAACATTTTTAGTAAAGTTAAACTTAATGAAATTCATTAAAAGGTCATTTATTTAGGCCACATACTTTTCAAAACCTCAAGCAAGAACAAAACAAGATAAATACATCACTGTTAGTACCGACATGCAAAATGCATAATTTAAACATTTTCAGTAAATTTTTCACACGTGAAATTTTTAAAATTTTCAAAAAAATACATTAGGGTAAAATAACACTTTCTGAAAAGGCCAGAAACAATTTCAAGTATTGTAACAATAATTTTGAAAAAACAGTTGCAAAACACACAAACTTACTGTTCACCTGGATCATTACTTGAATAAAATAACTTTTGTCAGCCACTGACAGGAAACAAATTATTTGCTGACTTATTCAATTAACAAAACACTTGAACTGTTCCTTGAAACCAACGAATGTAAACGTCACAACGTATTTGTCGCTCATGCTTCATGGTCAAGGAAAATGGCAGACCAAAGCACACAACAAACCCTTTTACAAAATGGCAGACATATCTACACATCATTTATCTGTGGAGATTTAAGATGGCTGCACGTTCGCAGGTTGTTTACATTTTTCCTGGCGGTACGTGCATGCAAAGTTACAGTAATTAATATAATAAAAATGTTTAAAACTTCCCCAGACCTAACCTATTTCCCACAAACCTAGTTTGTGAGTTCACACCTTTTGTCGACCTCTGTATGTTTCTACCAGGAATTTTGGTCACTTATCGTTTAATCAATATTTTTTTAGTGAATTAAAGTTACAAAATTGAACAAGGAAAATATCAAAGACTTCTTCAGTTTCACCAGGATTTATCTTCTAGTGGAGAATCACTGGGTTGTGACAAGTGAAAACTGTAATGACTTCGAACTTCAGAACAGAACCGTGACAAGTGAAGGCGATAAAGAGATAAGAGAGTAAAAACGTAGTGAGGAAGAATGAAAAGAAAACATAAGGTTTTATCTTGGCAGATATAATCAAACAAACTAGATGAAATGTATTCCTGCAAAAAAATGTTTACACTCATAGTTGCATATAGTTTCTAACCTTCTTGGAGTAAAGATCCACGCAAAGAATGTGAAAGGGCTAGAAGAATGTTTTTTGTTGTTCCTTGAGGATAATATAAGAAAATCACAGAATATACAAACATCTATATTGCAAGCATCGCAGACAAGTATAGCAGAGAATGTGATGCAAAGCCTAGTAGTGAAAATGAAATAAAGACTCTAATTGTGATGTAGATTTTGGCAGGAGTATGTCCTTCTGTTCACCAGAATCTTGAAGATCTGTCGGACCAAAATGATTTTGGAATAGACATTTTTTATTCAACAATGAGTTTACGCTGCTCCCTTTTCTTACAACACTGATTGCACTTTTATGACATTCAAAACTGAGAAATGAGACTTGAGACTGGTAAGTTTATGAATTTTGAGAAATATTTGAATTTATTCTGGTAAACTGCAGTAAACACCATACATTGAGCATACCATTATTGATGAACAGCTTGTCCCATTCAGAGGAAGAATGAAGTCATGGCAATACATTCCTAGTAAACCAACACAATATGGTTTGAAAATTTGGACAATATGTGATGCAAGGCAATGGTACACATATAAAATGGAAATTTGTGTGGGTAACCAGCCAGAAGGAAAGTATAAAGTATCTAAATCGCCACTGATGTAAGAAGGGTTGTACAAAACACTGAAAGATCAGGCAGAAACATCACCTGTAACAATTTGTTCTCCAGTGAATCTCTCGCTGCTGAGTTACAGAAGAAAAATCTGACAATTGTTGATATATTGAGTAAGAATTAAAGAGAAATTGGTATTGAAATAAGCAGTGTGAAAGGAAAATAAATGAAAAGCAGTTTATTAGGATTTGCAAATAACATGATCTCGGTGTCATATATTCCGAAAAAATATAGGAACATTATCCTTTCATTAACATTGCACCATGACAACACTATAGATGTGGGTACTGGTGAAGCTAAAAAATCAGAAATAATAACAATGTACAATCTTACCAAAACAGGCGTTGATAGAGTTGATGAAATGTACAGCACATACTCAACATCCATAAAATGTAGACATTGGTCTCATGTTTTGTTTTACCATATTCTTGACATTGCAGGAATAACCACACAGATAGTATTCACTGCAATACTCCAAACACAAATAATGTTTGCTGGAAATTTTTGCATGAAGTAGGAACAAAATTTGTGAAACCTTCTCTGCAAAAAAGAGCAGTGCATTGTGTTTTGCCCAAGACAGTTCGCCAGAAGGCAGCAAAACTCTCACACCTAACTGCTACAAAAGACCCTTGACATCCCATGAGAAAGAACAAGTTGCCAGAAGATGTGTAGTGTGCCCCAGAATTAAAGACATAATAACTAAAAGTTAATGTTGCAAGTGCTCACCCAATGTGTCTGAAGCACATGAAAAATGTCTGTGAAGAGTGCATCGAACAATCGTGAATAATGACATCACTGTCAATAACATGAAAAGTTGTCATGCAATTTTTAATATTACTTATAATGTACAGATTCGTAAAAAAATTTTAAGTTATATGAAACGTTCTGGTATACTTGTTTTGTCAAAATGTAATAGTATTGTACAAATAACTTATGTCATTAATTCCTTCACACATTTATAACTTTGTATAAAAAATGATACATTAATGTGAACAAAATTATCTGCACCCATTCAATGAATAAATGTCTAAATGCAAAAATAATATTAAAAAACCAAACTTAGTTGCCAACACAAGAGATTGTGTGAGGTGTTCGTAACGCCCGAAACTACCACGACCAGCAATGTTACTATTTTTAACGTGACTTCTTAAGGGTTAAAATATATGCTATCCCCACATTGGCAGTTCAATTTGGCTTAACCATCACAAAGCTAAACAGTTTAACAACAAAAATAGTAAAATATAATTCTTCTTATTAACCTACATTTATTTGGTATAAATCATACTGCACATATTCAGATTTTTTAAATTAACTGTATCTGAATCAATTCACCAAATGACACCAATAGCTATAATTATTGTTTATATTCCACAATTATTACTCAATACCATGTGCTTGAAGTCTTACCGCCAACATTACATAACGCAGTTCAAACATTCATTCCTCTTCTCAGTTTCCCAAAATATTGTTTTTGATTTCTTACTTGTATCCCATTTTACTTCAACTGTGATTCGTGGATGGTATACATTATATAGTAGTGTATCTATTCACGCTACTGTCCCCCTGAGTTATACAGGTGTTGGCTAGTAGGGTACTGAGTTACTGTACTTTGGTGCAGACTAAGGGCACCTGTAGTTGTGTAAGGGGTGAACAAATACTCTTATTCTCGGTTAGTTAACACACAAGTCTTTTATTTAACTGAAAATAACATGGGTATTTACACACACGCACGCGAGCACACACACACACACGAGACTGTGCCCCCCTCTACACGTCGTAGGCCTGAAGGGCTGGTTGGCGGAATGCTATGCGTCGGGGAAAGGTTGCTTGAATGGAGACGTTTCTACTTAACTGTGACTGCGGCTTATGGTGAGTTTTCCTCGTTGGTTGATGTAGCTGGGTCAGCTCGGCTTCCCTTCTCGGAAGTCCGGGGTTGGTGTCCGGGACTTGTGGTGTCTCTGCGACCTCGGCCTGCGATTCCCATCTGAGACCTTAGCTCCTCTCCTGCGTCGACGTCCACCCTCGCGCTTCCGAATCCTCTGCCTCGGAAACTACCACTACTTTTCCGGGAATATACTCATAAGTTCTCGGAACTTCTACACAGATTGTCCCGGAAATCTACACATACTGTCTCTGACATCGGTATCGTGCTCTGCGTCCCGACGTGTTGCTTTGTTGCCATCCGGCGCCATCTACTTCCTCTCGGGGTGGCTGCCACTCGATTCCCGCTCGGTCTCGCGCTTCGCGTCTCGACTTGGTGATACTACTGTTCTGTTCCCGTCACACGACTGACTACTCTCGCATCTTGGCATTGCGTTACCTTCTGTCGCCTCGCGGCGCAGCCGCCGCACAACTAACTGAATATCACTGGCTCGGCCAGGGTCCGAACCCCGGCCTCGGTTCGACTGACTCACCTGACTGCCTCCGTCTCTCGTCAAGGCCCCAGAACAACTGACTTCCGTCTCGGCTGCGCTCGTGATTTAACGCGTCTGTCGCTATATTCAAGCTACCTTGGTCAGCACTTTCTCGGGAGAGAATTCGGGAGTTCCCGTGTAACTCGGGCGTTTTTGTGCCCGATTTTGTGTCTTGTCAGCGGCTTGTGCACTCCAATCAGGGTGGAGAAAGGGTGAGGGTGGTGTCACGGGGATTCCTACGGTACTAATTTCCGAGCTGTGGTCTGCACAATTCTCATCGGGGGCACCCCCTGTTTCCTTCGTCGTGAACTATTTCTCTTGCATGGCTGAAGGTTCTTCCCGAGCCATTCGCTTTGGGACATCCCCTGTGTCCCTCGAGCCTCGGTTCTTCACCGAGGGTGAATCCCCGGGTTGAAAGTTTCGTGGACAGCTGCCTACCCTGGATATGTATTAAGAAGATGGCAGGGTGTGGTAACGGCGCTATGACTATTCTAGTATGCTACATGCGTCAAAGTGACAAAATATTTACTAGTACCAACATATTACTTTACTGGCATCAACCCACTACAACTGAATGGTTCAGATGTTTACATCAATACATAAACACACACACAATTTCTCCTTCTGCATTATGTCTTATGTTTTGTATCTGTTCTGTTTATTGCATCTCTTCTGTACCTTATTTCTTCCTAAAAGTTACAGTGTCAGCCTTCCTAACTGCCCTTTAGCTGTATGCTGAAACTTTCCGATTCAATGAAGTAAAACAGGGTTTCTGTCTGCATAAATAAAATTTAGCGACTTTTTCTAGACCTTTTTATATTATGTTGTCTTGATTTTCAGAATGAGCTGTGCCAAAAAAGCAGATTTTACTGACATTTCACCATATATCTACGTGGTTTGCATTCAGAAGTCAAGACAATCTACTTGACAATGGCCACAAAAGCCTGCAATCAATGCACCATGTCTTGTCATCATTACAAACAAAGCAAAAATTAAAAAAATTAAAAAAATGCTGCATTACAAAAATTACAAGAAAGGTTAGAAAACAATTACGCTGATGAAGAGACTTACCAAAAATACGCAAAAAGTGGTTTACCTATTACCCCAGCAAAAGGGAAAATAATGAGTCATCAAGCATTCTAGGTTAGTTTAAATTGAAGAAAAAAAAACAGCATCCAAGGTTACTTTACATCCGCTAACAGGGTTAAGGTTTTTTAGGTCAGGAAAGACATGTACAATTCTTGGAGGAAATCAGTGTGCTTAACAAGCAGTGGTGATAGTTCTATTCCTGATTAGGTTAGTATGCTAATCTCCTGAAATAATAAATTAATATGTATACTATTAAAATTTGTTAAAAATATTCAGTTGTCTTTGAATGTATCCAGGTACACGTTCGAGACATGTTATCATATATAGACAAATACAAACCACCTTTCATGATAAATAGATGTGCATAGTGTTGTTTAAATAACACTGTCATTAAAAGTCTGCTGTTGAACATACCACGAAAACAAATCGTGCAAAAACTACATATTCTAAACCACAGCAACAAATAAACACCAGCACTATTGAACAGCAGACATATTGCAGGTAAACCATTTTGTCACAGACAAAAAAATAGTTAACTAAAATAAAACAAAACATTTAGTTTAATTTACGTAAAAAAGAAGGTGTATGATATTTATTCAGACATAACATGTATGGAGACGTACAAAGTGATGTAGCACTTCAAATTATCTGACAAATTACTGTAGTTACATATCTTGTCACTGGTTATTTTTAACACACAACTGTATAGCTATACATAAACCTTGTATTTGGCAGCACATCTGTTCCAAAAAACCTCACATCAAACTTTTCCATCAATTATAACTTCTCATGAGACATTGGATGTTGCTCAAAATTATGTTAAACATTTTTACAATATTATTGGCAATGCAGTGCAAAATTACAGTCAGTGAGAAATGATGGTTAAGTAAACTAATACTAGACATGTACGTTTGCTGAGATTCCAAGATCCAGGAAATATTTTAATGACATTTTCTAGAACTCGTGACTTTTTCGGGACTTTCGTGACCTAGTAGACATCCTGTAAAATTAAAACCAATGTACAAACCTCATGGAAGTTGTTTACCACTATGGTTGAATAAAAAATTGTAACCTTAAATACACTAAATGTTCCCAGTGTACACAAAGTCTGGTTCAAATTGGTGTGTTTTCCAGAGATATCACATGCCAAACAAAAATTTTACAATGCCACCATTTTGAAAAATTGTGTAAGAAGAATTTAACAAAAATAAGTATGGTATATCTACAAAAATAAATGAAAAAATAAAATAATGAAAGGCACTAGTTCAAAGGTATAAAAGAAACAAAGAAGCTTAAGATACCACGAGCCAATCTAGACTAATTAAAAACACACAATCACAATGTAGGGAAACGGTTAAAATAAATGCCACAAAACACAGGCTAACAAAATTACATCCAGGTAATTTGTTTACCTTAGCCATCACTTGCTGTGTACAATAAACCTGATGGATGTTGCCCAACTCCATAGCGCAGTCATCGAGAAGCAGGGCAAATTTCCATCTGGAGATCCTTACTCAGGTTCTCCCTATTGTCTGCAAGACCACTCTACTGCAAATTAAAAAAACTTTGATATGAAAACATACTTTAACACTTTGGCCCCTAGGAAATAAATTTACCGTGTTATTACATATAAAAAAAAACCCCCCATTGCCTTGAACAACACTTATGTAGAAAACCTATGACAGCATCTCTAAAATCATTCTAAATGACTAGAACATTTTACACACCCATGTAGGAATTCATACAAGATTTTGTTATGTTATACGAGTACTCCTCAACACCACTACCACTATATTACTTTTCTGCTAAGACATAAATGTTTTGATTTTATTCTCAATGAAAACACCAGAATTAAAATGCCAGATATGCCTAAACACACTCCACTTCAACACAAAACAGTGAAACTTGCCCTTTAGAAATATATATGCATGAATGTCTTAAATTATGGCGCTGTAGAATTTTTCGAGAGGCAGTCAAACTATAAAAAATATGAGAAAATTAAAATATTGAACAAAATGTTTAAATATCAGAGTTTCACAAACAAGAGTTAACTGGCGCATTTCATAATTTGATTTATAAGGACTGATAAACATCTGATATTCTTCTGCCTAAGGAAACTATGAGTTTACTCTTTGATGCATGTAGTGAGCAACACTCTGAAATTACTATTTTGATTGCATAAGAACCAGGCAGTACAAAAATGTTAACTATTATAACGTGCTAAAATATCTTGGAAGCATACACAGATGATTCATGTCGTGTGAAGGCAGTGCATTTGCTTTTATCTGCAAAAGTTCTAATAATTAATGGCACAAGAAACATTATCCATTACAATTTAGATGCACTCCTAACTACTTAACACGTGGGCTTAAAGATGCCCGGCAAAGAGGTACTCTAGAATTATATACATACCTTTCCTCATTATGTCATCCCTTAAAATTTGAATCACTACTATTAGAATGAGGTACAAAACTAAAAATCACAAAATACTAAGTCATAATTTCTTAAGTTTATTGAGAATATCTTCTTTTAGCTTCCATTAGAAGCTTCCATTCATGAACAAATTGGTTTTATACCATACATACAAGCTATAGATATTCTAATTTCTTACTTCTAAGAAGGGCCAATTTTTGCATGATTAAAGAATAGAGAGTTTTCATAATGAAAGCTCACTTGACCAATGTATTGGAGTGACACTCTAGTAAGCTGATGTTTTTAAGTGCCTTAACAAGGGAATAAAAAATTAAATATAAATATCATTATGTTAAAATTAAAATCTTACAAATACATCATGCACCCTACTCTTTCTACAAATATTTACTTTAAAAACAACCTACAGAAGACTCAAAATAAATATTCTATTTTTTTTCAAGTAGCAGTATTATATACTAAATAAAGCATGTCAATATACAAGCACTACCATCTACTATATTTTTGATAGCATGACACTGTCTCTAAATAAATACTTTAACCTACTGTACCCTACAACAACAAAATATACTAATTTTTGGCACCTGCTAATTCTACAATATATTTTCTTCACTGTTATGCTTACATTCATAAAAAATTCTCCGCATGCCCTGTAATTTTTCCTCTGTGGGCTTGTCCTCCTGTTTAAGTTTTTCAAAAAAGACACTGGCAACCTCATCAACACTTCTGAAAATGCCATCCAACCTATTCAAACATAACCACATAAAAACAAAAAAATAATTTTTTTTTTTAAATATGGCAGGATGTTTTCAAAAAGATTATAATGTTGCATGTAATACAAAATAATACAAATACTTAATAGGTAATGTTAAAAATGTTACCTTTCATAACTGACCCCTACAAGATTTATGTCATTGAGTTCAAGGAGCTGGTCTCCCACTTCAAAATTCCAACCCTGAAATACATTACACTAAATTAAGCCATGGAAGTAACTATACATTCATAATGTATTACTATATAATTTTAAACTTTGCATATAGAAAATTCACAGAACCAAATTTTTTAATATTTGATAAAAGGGAAGAGTTTTTTTTATAAGATGAGGCACAACAGCGCACATTGTGCAGATGATGTATTGCGTTCTAACTTATGGTGCGTACTCTAATATAGATTTGGTTAACTTATTCACTTTAACCAAAACTACAATTTACTGCATTCTCAAATATTTGTGGTTATAATAAAATCCTCACATAAAATATGATCCTAACTGTGACACTTTGAAAAAAGATGTAATTGTGATGTAAATAGATAGGTATATTCCAATAAAATAAGTATTACTAGCTGCAAAGTAAATTTAAAAAACGAAACTTTAAAACTTAAAATAACAAGAGAAAATATATAATACGACTGGATACAAAATTATTTTAGCACACCTGGGAGAGCAGTGTGCTACTGGTAAATTGGAGCATCATCACAAAACAGGAGTGTTAAAAATGAGGTGGCATGTTGAACATTGTACCCAATCAGTACTCATGCAGAGATAATGTAAGATTCTAGTCATGGCATGGGCATGCTTAACAGTAGACAACTACCTTTAATAATCAACAGATGGTGATGATCATGAAAGTGTGTTTTCGAATATTTCTATTGTCACATGCAGCTTTAAGTTAACTACTATAAATGTAATGTCAATAAAATTATTTCTCTCCCTCCTTGCATTAACTACTTAATGGAATTAAATCTATTCTCCACTGTTTTTATGCTAAATTTATCTGTACTGTTACATAACCAATTTTGAGATTTTTTAAAAAACTAATCGTTATATTTTAGAAGAAGATTTGGTTGTTGATTGTTTGTTGAGAATCTTCAATTTTCAGTTTGTTATGGAGATTATTCCCAATTTCAGTTTGGTTTAAAGGTCAGGCCAAGACCAGCACAGTCAGCAAGACATTTGGTCATGCTGGTGTGGTGTGTCCTTTGTCTCATCATGTGGGTCAAGTATGCATAAAACTCATAGCTGTCATTTACCTGCTTTTGGATCTTCAGGTACGTGGCTGTAAACACACAGGCTTGCAGTACCTGGTGCAATAGTTGCTTTTTACTTGTTTGTTACTAATTACTGCTTTATTATATTTTTGTAAGAAGAGACTGCTTCCTAAATAAATAGCTCTAGCTTGTCAATGACATGTTAGCAAGTAAGATAAATAATACTCTGTGAATGTTGAGTGCCATTCCTTCAATATTTGTGATATCACACTTTGGTTTAGCTGTAGAAAATAGTGATGATCACAACATCATTTAAAGATAACTATTTTAGAATAAGAGTACCAAGAAACATTACAATTAACCTAGGCATGCATATGGTCACACACAGGTGAGAAAGAAGCAAAGGAAATTATTTCATCCACAATTATATGCTGTAAATGGAAAAAGTAAATAAATATTTGCAAGGTAATTAAAAAAATTGGAGTTGTATGAGGACAATGCGAGGCTGAAAAATACTGATTATGCTTGCTCAACATTTTGAATTGAAACTGAGATGAACTAATGAAACCACTGCAATATTTGCAATATGTATTTAGAAGGGAAAGCGGCTGAAAATAATTATCTTGCCATGCAATAAAATCCATTAAATTAACACCCTTATTTAACTTAACTAACAACCTAAAAATTGCAATTTAATTCTTGCTGTTACATACAGAGTTTGTCATATTTATTTCAGATTAAAACTTTCAGAATTCACTAAATGCAGTTGTTCAGGATTTAATTAGAACTGTCCAATTATTTGTATAATTTCAGGTTTTAATTGCTAGGAATCTGCAGGGACTCGATACACTATCTGACCAAAAGTATCCGCATACCTCTCTCGAAATGCAAATTTGCACCTAAATGTTGCTATGAATGCTACTGCTGCTATAAAAGGAGGCAAAGGGCTACTATTTGTTGGTCAGTGCTACACGATAACGGCAGAATGCGTAGAGCAAGGGAGATCAGTGATTTTGGATGTGGTGTGGTTATCGGTCACCACATTAATAAACACTGTCAGTGCCATTTTCATCTTTCTCAAGTTGTCCTAGTCAACTGCAGGGATGTGATTGAAAAGTGGAAATGGGAAGGCACAACAAAACCACGGCCAGGTAGTTCACGAGTGTTGACCAACAGAGCCTATCGAGCATTGAAGAAGGTGGTGCAGTAACATCACCATCACCTCCTTTTGTGATACAATCGCCTGTAATTTCAGCAGTGTCACTAACTGTGCGCCAGGAGTTATGAGGAATTGAGTTTATAGCCAATGTGAAATTCAGCAGAGGTGTGATGAGAGTGTGGAGGTGTTTTTCATGGAAGGGACTTGGCCCTCTCTAAATACTATGGGGCATGTTATAGGCAAAAGGCTGCAAGGACATATTTACCATCTGTGTGTTGTCTAAGACAAAATACCAGTTCGGTGATAATGGTGTGTTTTAGTATGACAATGCTCCCTGCCATAAAGCACAATCTGTTCGTGAGTGGTTTGTGGACAATAGGGTTCTGGAAATGGGCTGACAAGCCTAGAGTCCCCACCACAATCCTATCGAACACCTCTGGGATGAACTGAAATGGAGACTGCACACCAGACTCCAAAAACCCACACCATTTACTACACTTGCTACAGCGCTGCATTAAGAATAGTCAGCCATTCCCCAGGAGAAGTTGCGACACCTGTTTGACAGTCTCCCCACCACCCCATATTGTCTGTTACTGGGCAGTGTATTGCAGGGACATTTACAGGACAGTTTCATAAGGGTGTCTGGATACTTCTGATGAGATGCTATATACCTATAATCAGATCTCAGAGTCATCAAGACTAATAATTTCTATAAATCATGTTCCAAGAAAAAAATAACCGAGGAGAAATTACAAAACATTTTGTAAGAGACATGCCAAGACTGTGGATTGTAGACTGTTCTTACAACTTTACAACTTTCACAGCAGTGGGATGCCATGATTGCTGCAGACATGCAAATCTTGCAGCATCCCAAAACTAATATTTTGTGCATTTGGGGATCTCTTCACATTACCCATGCTTCCTAACTACAAACCACTCATACATTGATTCCATTCTTTGACTATCATGATTTAAGATATTATGGCACTGCCCCACAAAGCAGAACTCTCTTGTGCTGCATCAAATTGCTACAACACTGATACCAAGCTTACACACAAACCTTCTTAAAGGGCACATTAGACTTTACCTTTCCAGAAAAGATCAAACATGTACCGGAATCTGGATCTGATAGTGTACTACAAACTGAAAATGTGAACTAATATACTAATTATGAAGTATGTCCTCAGATATGAATACTATCTGCGATACTATTAATATGGATTCTGCACTTCAAGATGCAGCAGCTGGTAAGAACCAGATGTGTGAGCACGTGAGAAAGTGTGTACCATTCTTATGGTTAAAACTGTGCAATTTATATTATTTTATGATGTGCCTATGACAAATAGAATATGTACATGTTCCAGAACAATAATAACTATTATAATATTTGTATCAATTTTTGCATAAAAATTACTGAAGTTTAAAAAAGATTTGTACAGAACGAGAGGGAGGAAACTGATTGTTTTCAAATAATAACTCACAAAATTTTCAAAAGAAAATTATTGTACAGTAGAGCACCACTCAACTGGAATCGTCGGGGGAAGGGCTATTCCAGCTGAGGAAAAAATTCCGGTTATGGGAAATGAAGGTGGGATGGTGTTAAAAATAACACATTTTTAGTCAGAACTCGTGTATATGTGGCACATAATTTTAACTTAAGAAATTGATGAGTGTAAATTATTAGTTTAATCCTTAAAGTTACAAAACCATTGAAAAAAACACTATGTTCTGTTTATGAAATGTGAGTCATAAAACTCCCGGCTCTGCGTTGGCCTTCATTCTCAAACTTCTAGGGGGAGTTCTTATCTCTTCGCGGGGCGCATGTCTGCCTGAGTAAGCGAGATCTGGATATCATGTTACTGTTTGTGTTGACAGGGTGCAAGTTATTTAGGAGATATTGTCATAAAAAAAAATTCCCCCTTAAACCATATTCAGAAATTTGTCAAAGAACAATACGTTCTAATGTTTTAACTTAGTTTCTAAGGAAGTCAAAAAAATAATAAGAAATGAATAGCTCATCATGTGTGTTTAAACGCGTATGGGTCGCAGCATACTTCAGCCTGCCTGTCTTCGACTGTTCTGCTTTGTATCACCTCTAGCCTCTGCTTGTGCACTTCTTTTCTCTTTTTTCTTTCACCCCCTCGCTTGGCGTGCTTCCTTTCAGCCACCACCACCACCCCCACCCCATGGCATCAACAACAGCCATCCAGCACCAAGCAAGCTTGCTCGCTCCCTTTCTTTTCTTTCTCTCTCCTTCCTCCTCTTTTTTGTTTGCCACGCTGTCTCTCTCTCTCTCCAGTGGAATGAGACACCCAGCAATAGCTGTGTGTGTGTGACGCCGCATGCACAGATGCACCATTGCCTGCTCGGCAATAGCCGGCCGAGCTGGCAGGCTACGCACGGCGCACATGTTCCGCAATTTAAACGCCGTGTTGAGGCATATTGACATAAATACAAAAGTTTTATTTACACTGAATACTGCGCTGTTGCTACTTTTCAGCAGGCGGAGGCGTGGCAACAATAACATTCAATGGCAAACTAATTAGTTTGACGTTGCCATAGTTTGCTATTGCCGCACTAGCACGATGAGGCCCGGCAATATTTACGGGAATACAAAAATTCAGTGTGGCCTATACTTGAAATATTAATTATCCCTGATTTTTCATCAAAAACTTCTGGAGCGGTCTATACACGCCAAAATATGGCACATCTACACTAACACGTTAGAATACTAAATTCTGAAAGTCGCACCGCTAAAACCAACAGCATGTGTCTCACATTGCCATTAGTCACTGTCACTTGTGTCATTATGCAGCGTAGCTGTACCACTTGGGCCGGCTCTCTCTTCAACGAGCTGCAGCTTGTTTACCAGCTAACGTGCATGTACAGTCTGGTGTGAGCAACGAAAGACCTCTTGCGAGCGCGGGAAAGTTATGGCACAACTTTGAGATGTTTGAATTTTTTTTTGGAAAATTAATTCCGGATAAGGGGAGTTCCGTTTGAGGGAATTCCGGTTAAGGGGTGCTCTACTGTAATTACAACAAAATAAAGGTTAAAAAAATGCAGTTTTATGCGTATGAACATTAATTTTGAATAATAAATAAAAAATGTTTTCCAATAATAATGCAGCAGCATGTTATTGTATGAAATTGTTACCATAAAAACACGTCACATCAATACAAATGTTTGTCAGGCAAACTGTGCATCTAATGTGCAAAAAATGTCTGCCAAATGACCCTCCTGCACACACAACTGGAGTCTCTCCTCAAAGTTCTGTATTGTGCTCATTACCACTTCTTCCCTGACAGCAGCTATTTCATGCCAAATGCACTCCTCCAGTTCCTCTGTGGTGTGCGGCCTGGTTTGAGGTAACAACAAAAATAGTCGCATGTAGACAGATCGCAGAAACGAAGGATCATGTACTGAGGGAAGATGCCCCACACAACTACCATTGATGCTTTCATTGTGAGTGTGGTGGCACCATTATGTTAGAACCACATGTGTGGTGGTATGTTGAGTATGGAGTTCTGGATGCAGGAAAATGTTCAACATTTCAACGTAGAATGCAGACATCATTGTAACTGCCACCACCTCCTCACAAAAATGGGCCAATTATCTTAAACTTGGCTATAGTGTACCAAACTGTCACTTTCGGGCAGTGGAGAGGTCTTTGGTGTACTTCTCGTGGGTTCATCCCGGACCAAAACCTACAGTTGTTTGTTCATGGCCCCATCCAGATGAAAATGTGCATCATTCCTCAGTACCATAACATTTGAATCTTCAGTGAGAATGGCAAGCTTTTGCACACAAAACTACCTCAGTTGCACGGCATCACCTTTGAGCAGCTGCTGAACAATCACTTTATATGGATGGAATTGTAGGTCTTCGTGCAACATGCAGCATTCTGATTGATTTGACATCGCCAAAGCTTATGCGTGGCGCTTGGTAGAACAGCAAGAACTTGCGAGAACTGCCTCTATCACTGTCAATGTTTTCTGGGGTCTGTAAAGAAGGGCACAGGCCAGGTGGTTTTTTCTTCGCAACAGACTTGGTAGTTCTGAATGCTTGCATCCAGCAGAGTATAGTGTTTTGGTTGGGAATATTCCCCCACTGATAAACATTTAAATGTCGCTGGAAAAGATGCCAAACTTTTAACTACAGATTCACCACTTTTTAAAAAGTGCTCAACAGCAAACACACGATGCTCAGGACTTTATGGCGTAATGGCTACTGAAACTACATTGTCTGAGCTGTGGAGGTGGGGGAGAGGGAGAAAGAGGTGGCAAGGAGGTTGCCAACCTACCTCTCTTGCCAGAGTTATTCACAGTTTCACAAACATCTGCTCCAATGGCAGTTTTTTCCCCCCCGCTCGTAATATACCTTTCTTCAATTGCATTTGCCACCCTTGCTCCCCCAATATGTCCAAAGTCAACATTACTTCTTTACCGTTATTAATTGTCAATGTTCAAATGCAGAAAGCTGCATTTTGTCACCTTTCTTTTGGTACTGTTACTATCATTTTCTGCTGAAAACTTTATGAGTATCTGTTGTTTGAAAACCATCAATTGCCCCGCACCCCTCTACATGTACAAACCTTTTTTTAAACTTTACTAATGGAAGACTAGGTCTGTGCCTTATGACATTACATGTCACGTGACAATGACGAGGAGGGGGTATAACTGAGGAAAGCGAAGCATACGCAGTGAACTCTGCCATGAGGTCAATACATACTATGGTAACATTTTACCTGAACTGTATTGAGTAATAGTATAACACATGGCTCTAAACAAAGCAATATTCCATTGTAGCATCATTTTGCAAATCTCTGTAAGTAACCTCAGCTATTTTCACTGTAAAACAAACATTTGTTGGACAATCACGACACGCGATAGTTGTAGCTTGTCTTACGCACAGGCATGGTTTAAACATCATCTAGATTCACATTACAAAAATGTGTCAAGTGGCGGCAGATGTTGAAAAAAATAAATTAACACACACATAAATGAATACACAGCTAAATAAATTCCTTTCCTAAAGCTTTCATATCACCCTCTCAAATGAAAATGAAACTGTATGTAAATATATTACTTAACTTTTATAGGAAAAATGCTTACATAGAAGTAATGTAATGTAAGTGTTATGTATCATGCTGATATTTACTTTAATGTATGTAGAAACCAAATATACATTTCCGGTATTGCAGTTAATGTTTGAACCACTGAAATCTACGCAAATTGATTTCTGTTTTAAAAAGGCAATCTAAAAATTAAGTTATAAGCCCTCACATACACAACTGTGAAATTAGCAATCAAAAAATTGTCATCGGTTTTACATAAAACAATTAGTACCTGTCTATTTCTATAAAATATTATGAAGTGAAAATACTTTACTGTAGTGTGGTATAGGGCCTAGTATTAAAAAAAATACCATTTAACAAATAACCTGATGTCTCCTCTACTTGCATAGCTGTTGTTCGATAAATAAATATCTTCTATATATATATAAAAACCTTGTGTTCGTTTGTTTGAAAGCGTGTAACTTCCAAAAAAATCAACAGATTTTCATTGGTTGTTTATAAACCTTCCTTTCGTTCCCATGATTGTTTGTACACGTTTCTTTTTTATCTGTATTACCTGCAAAGGTACTGAAATCTGCAAAAAGCTCATTTTTACCATGCTTTCGCATCAGGAAGCGCCTTAGTTAACAATGCAACATCACCAATGCAATGCCAACAATGTAAAGCCACAACCTAGCAACAGATCTATCTATCTATATATATCAAAATTATATATTGATATATTGATACTTATCGATATAACAATATATTGATACTTATAAGTACGTCAATGATCGATATATCAATATAAATATATATGTCGATACTTATCGACAAGCGAACATGTCAGATACAAATCTGTGGATGTAACATTACACGAAAATGAAGCGGTAAATTATCCGCCAGAATTTCTAAATTCGCTTGATGTTCCAGGATTGCCTCCACATATATTAAAATTGAAAATAAGAGTGCCAGTCATTTTACTTAGTAACATCAAGCCATCAAAACTTTGCAACGGCACACGCCTTGCAATAAAAAACATGATGGCCAATACTATAGAAGCTACCATCTTGAAAGGTACTTTCAAAGGAGAAGATGCGCTTCTTCCCAGAATTCCCTTTCACTTTAAAAGAACAAAGTTTCCAGTCAGATTGGCATTTGCAATGACAATAAATAAAGCTCAAGGGCAGTCATTGCAAATGTGCAGAATAGATTTAGAAACAGAATGTTTTTCGCAAGGCCAATTGTATGTGTTGTGTTCTAGAGTAGGAAAACCACACAACTTATTCATACGTGCGGAAGATGGTAAAACTAAAAACATTGTATATATAAAAAAGAACTTCAATAATAAAGATTTTGAAAATACTTATACTTCTTTCAATTAATTTCACAGAAATGAGTAGAACCAAAATCTTTTATGCCACAGCAACGCGTGGCAGGGTTAGCTAGTTTATTTATATAATATATTGTTAAATATATAATATATTGTTAAACAAAAAAGGAGCTACACTTAGCAGATCGCAAGTCCTCATAATAAACTTGCTGTTATGTTCAAGTGTTTCGAATATTGCATAAAAAAAATACATCATATATGTAAAAAATGTATTCTTCAATAAGTAGTTCTAAGTGGTTGTATTCGCTAAAGCATTACGCTCGTGGTGAGTTTTAGTTGACAGTTTTAATTTTAAACCACACTTCAGCATTACTAAAAAATTTCTGCTCACCGAATCTGAATTGTTGCAATGGCTTATAACCGTGTGACATAAAACTAAATACAATACTGCAAAATAAATAACATTTCTAGTCACAACAAACTTTAGGTAGTATATATATTCAAATGTAAAAATATTTAGGTTACGAAATATGTCCAATATGCAGGCTTAATAACTATTTATGTGCTTTACAAACAAATGAACCAAAAATGAAATGCTGACCAGAGAATTAAAGAACACCAAGAGTTACATGTTTTATAAACACGTTAAAAACCGGAAATTCAATGCTAATCAAAATAATTAAAGAAAAGCATACTTATCTCCTAGCAATTTATGAAAGCATTCAATTGCAAAAGTTTTGTTTTCCATTATTTGCTGGAGCACAAAAAACTAGAGCGCTAAGTTTTACAATGCGGCTACAGAAAAATATTTCACAAATAATACTTCCCACTTTTTGCCAATCACACGTCTTTTGTAACGTAATTACACAAACTGTAACCTCTTTCTTGAAATCTCATCTCACCTGCATTTACAAAATAACTAACGATGCAACTTCTATTAAACTTTTTTAGATTGTTGTTTTTGTAAACATATAAACCTCCAATGCTGCTGTTATACAGCACTTACTACACAATGTTTACTTCTGTCTCTCCCACAGTACATAGTACCACTAGCACACACTATTGGTAGCAGTTTTAACTACTAAGCCCTGCCCCATTCCAGACTGTCCATCATTATATATAAAATTGCAACATTAAAAAAAAAGTTAAAATTTAATTCTTGTTCGTAATTTGGAATTTACCGACCCTCATTCTGTGGTCTTCAGTGTGAATCCAGGTGATTGCAAATTACCAACAAGAGGCACAATTTTGACAGTAGGACTGCTCGTTTATAATTAGGTAGAAAATTGTATTGCCAATACTTCCCTATATTTGGTCATACCAAGTAAAAATACGACTCTTGGTGAGTGAGTGCGAAGATATTTGGGAGGCTCTTAACATTGAGGTCTCTAGAGCCGATGAGGGTGAAGGTGAGAGGAGTATAGAGCAGCACCAGAACGCAAGGGCAGGGGAAACGGGAGATCGTCCTGTGCAATTCCTAAATGCATATCTGCCAACTTTTCAAAATTCTAGTTATTAAAACATCATAAAATAATTAAATTTGGAGTAAATCCTACGCAGCAATTTTCAAATAACCAATATACTTTTCTCAACTTACCACCTCGCCTTATTTCTGACCCAATAAAACTTTTTGCAAAGAAAACGCACTGAAAATACAATGTCTAATATATTTTGCCAAAAGTTAAAAGTTTCAAAACAATAAAATGCACAACAAACATTCAAAATTGCAAAAAAGGAAGTAACTAGTACCAACAAACTGCCAACTATAAAACAGGTGATCATACCTTGGAAAATATGTTGGTATAGGTGGATGCACTTCAATTACTGCTACTGAAAATTTCATCCTGTGGCATCGCCCTCTAGGTTAGATAGGGACAGAACAGTACTCTTGATTCTACCCGGCTTGTCAAAATGTGACCGCGATAGAATACAATTTTTTATTTGAGTTGTTACTTCCATCTGTTGAAACAGAGAATGGCCCAGTCGGCAAACGCTGAACCACTTCGGACATTGCATCAGTTGCCATTTCATTATGAATACTAGTTGTTTTCGTTCGGGCACAGGAGAATTTTTTTGCAACACAAGAGACTGGAAACATTTTTCTTAACACGGCACCAGCATAATGTGCTGTGCTAAGTGGAATATTATGCTCAACTAAGAACAAACCCGAAAGACATTCTGCTTTTGTAACGTCTAGATGGCATTTGTAATGTTAAAAAAGCTGGAGATGATCTTTTCTTCCTGGCTTTTTACATGCCCCACATGTTTCACATAACTCGTATGATTTTTTATTTAATTTCTACCACTGTGTGCAATGCTGAGCTCACACCTACACACGGTGCATCACACATTTCTCACCCTTTTGAGACTTCTATACACGGAAAATCGGCACTGTAAGAATCCCTGTAAGTTTAAAAGTCCTGCTTTTTGTTTTTGCTCATTTTTATAAAAAGATAAAACCACACATTAAATAAATCACAAAACACATGAATAAAAAGATTCTCAGTTCATACACTGCTGCTATCATTAACCTAATATCATAACATGAAAAAATACTTGCACAACTTACAGTTAGCTACATCCCATACAGTCTATTCACTGTTTATTCACACTTTTTGAATCAAACTTTAGAAAAAACATCCCATGTTGATGTGTTTGGTTGTTTTCTAAGTACGTCACGTATCACAAGCTTTTACACTTGTGTTACATAGAATCACCTTATTTTTGGTTAAATTGAACTTTTACTTGTACTCTATTTACAAATTATAATAATGAATTGATAATTAATATTGTTACACGCTCGCTTACAGTGACCTATGCTGCGCAAGCGAGCGAAAGAGGACAGTGTCCTGATATGATAATGGGCAGCAAGTCAATGGAATGTTTTGAATGACAGGTGAATGATAAACCCAAGAAGCGCGTATAAGATAAAGCATTCTGCCGCACATGCCTCTGCATGGTGCTGTGAATTTCTTTTGCAATGCTCGCTACTGACATTGGGACATTGGTTGTATTGAATTCCTGTGTTTATCTGAAGAATTTTTTAGTGGTTTACTGCCCTAGTTTCTCTCAGCTACCCAGGGTATGGCAAACCTTCCACGCCAAGGCCAGCGACTAGAAATAGCTTATCGGGCCTCTGAGCCAGGAGTAGTTGTAGTTGAGTGGCTGGAGTTTCAGAGATAGACGACAAGCAAAAAAAAAGCGCGTGGCGAGGGGAGTGACCAGCAGGAGGAAATTCTGCGAATGCGAGCATCGGTGCAGCGAATTGTGCAACTGGCAGACTGGACCATTAGACTAGATGCGTGAGTGAAATACATTACAAATGATGGCGACAGATAGACAAAGTGTGTTAGTGATGAGTATGAGTTAATTGGCTTAACATACCTGCCAACTTTAGGAAATCATAATTAGGAAGGTTTTGTAAACACAATAAAATTATTAAATTTTTGAATAAAAATTACACTAAACAATGCAAGCTTACCATACATACTACCGCTTAACATGAAAAAGGCCCATTATGCTTTACTACACTAATAAGATTACTAAAAAACATAATATGATAATATTTTATTACCTTTCCACTTTCAGTGGAATGTGACAAAGCATCAGAGCACAGCAATTTTAAAGATGTAACTAGTGCCCGTAACTTTCTCCAAGACATCTGCATTGCATTGTTAGGTTAATTGGTTAAATCTGCACTGAAATAATGAACTAAAACTATCTTCCTACTTAAGTTAGAGCACTATGGATTCATACTATTATTTATTTTTGCTATGTTGTTGTATTCTGCTGTTTATGTTGAAATGGAACACTGTGGTTTTAAAGAAGCGGCTGCGGCTTTCTTTAGGAATTCTGCTCTAAAATTTTGTTCATAATATAAGCCTGATTTCCTGCATTTCAAAACCGAAATCAATTCTATAGTGTTATTAGACATGGAGGATCTGAACTGGGTCCTGTTTTTTTTTTTAAACTGAAAACACGCTTGGATTCTGCATTGCTGTGTAGAATGGACAGGATGGACAACATTATTCTACATATTCTATTGCATTCTAAAATGCCATCAACACCACGAATCCTAGACAACTTGGCCCACTCCCATCACTATCTCCTGTAGCACTGAGGGCTGAAATGCAGTCTGCCTGAAGAGTTGACAATTGTTTTTCAGTTTCGTCTATAGCTGCATCCCCAGTTTCACCTTCTTGTACAGGCAAAATCAAAGGCAACAAATCCACAAAGTAGCAAACAGAAGAAAAGTTGGCATTGNAGTTTCACCTTCTTGTACAGGCAAAATCAAAGGCAACAAATCCACAAAGTAGCAAACAGAAGAAAAGTTGGCATTGTCGAGATTATTCACTCTTGCCAAGCTGCATTTTTCAAGACTTCATTTTTTATGGGGAATTTGTGAACAATATAGTCACATGCAGTAACAAAATAAGTCCTGAGAGATGCAAAGAAAACAACTTTTTCCTTTTCTTCAAGTGTTTTCACAATGTTTGATGCTTTACTTCCTANATTCACTCTTGCCACAGCTGCATTTTTCAAGACTTCATTTTTTATGGGGAATTTGTGAACAATGTAGTCGCATGCAGTAACAAAATAAGTCCTGACAGATGCAGAGAAAACAACTTTTTCCTTTTCTTCAAGTGTTTTCACAATGTTTGATGCTTTACTTCCTATTACTAATTCGGTGTCGTGTTTCTGATTCTGAATAGTGTGATAGTTCACTTCAAATAATGAGCAACTTTTCACAGAGTTTGCTTTCACAAAATTTGATAGCAATGCTTTTAGAAAATCAAGCAACAGTTCTCTCAAAATATGAATGTGTGGAGATGCTGACTGAAGAATTATATTCGGTTTTTCAAATGTTGGGAGGACACCTAGAAGAAATGCACAAAATGCTTTATTTAGGTCAGAAGAAAGGAACATAAATAGTTTTTCTTCTCAATTTACAAAAGGACTTTTATTCTTCAGAATAGGAGCATCACTGTTTGCTGGTGTCAAAGCAATGCTCTTTTTGCTGGAATCAGTAGAACACAAATTATTCCTTTTCTCATTTATGTTTTTCTGACATATCCCATCAGAGGTTGAACAGGATGATGATTGTAGTTTGGGAATTTTGTAAGAGGTGAGACTCGAAGATGAAGGTTTCTCATTTACAACCTCTTCCTTAGAGAAACTAAGCAATGGTTCCCACTGTTCAAAAACCCTCAACAAAACTTCTTCCAAGAGAAAGCCAACTTGAACAGACATGCTTGAGTATTTTCTTTGCTTCTGTATCATTGAGCTCTTGAAATTTTTGTAACCTTTCTTTTCTCTTTGAACTTTTTTCCAAATAATAAAAAATGTCCACAAGAATGTCATCAACTTTTACTGGCAAAGCAGAAACAGCCTTTTCTGCAGATAAATTTATCAGGTGACAAATGCAACCAATTACAATAAGCCCAGTTTCTCTTTCAACACTGTTGCAACACCATTTTTATGGCCAATTACAGCTGCATTATCTGCACAAAAAGCCACGCAGTGTTCAACAGGAATGTCATTGCATTCAAGCTGTGCAAGCACTAAATTACATATATTCCATCCAGCAAAATCTCCTTCCAAGGCAGGGGTAGGAAGAACAGAGTTCATAATTTTCTCCTATGTATAATCGTAAAACATCACTACAATGGGATACAACTTTGAATTGGTGTCATTGCTTCCATCAGTTGAAACAGAAAATGGTGCATTCTGCAAACATTGTACTAGACAAGATTTTGCATCAGAAGCCATTTCCTTTACAATTTCTGAGGTTTTTGTACGACCAAATCCATACTTCTTTGCAATTTAAGTTCCTAAGAAAACCCGCCGACCACCGGCAACGTCCGCCACATTTCCCACATGTGAGAATCCAGGGATACCTCACCGGAAATCGAACCCGGATAACAGTGGTGAAATGCCGTTGTGCTAATCCCACGCACTCCCGACTTTATGGACATACTTTAGTATATATTTCTGCTGATATTCTTTAACATATTGAGCAACCCTTTCAAAACAAAATACTATTTTTAATTGAAGCATTTTGTAATGCAACTCAAATTGATTTACATTGTTGTATACTTAAAATATGTATACCTATAAAAAAACCTCTATTTCTTGAACTACTGTAATCTGTTTTTGTATTTTTGATCTTGTACATTCGAATTGTGGGCATTGGCACTGCTTAATTTGGGAAAATACTATTCAAGTACAGACTGGTTTTGCAAAACATTATAAAAATATGTGGGATGAGATGGGAGCACCTAAATATACAGGTAGGATCTATAACTGTAACAGATGTACTAAACAGTGCTATAAATATGGATAGCAGTTTTTGATAAAAATGTATTTATCTGACACAATTTGTATAGTATATACTTAAGGGGTTCTATGCAGTCAGAAGGCAAAAAAAAAGTGATTTTTCAAGAATTCTTTTTGGAAAGACATTTAAATTTATTGACGTAAAAATGTATATACATATTCTGGTAACTTTCAACTTTATTAGATATTTTTTTCTGTAAAAATAATTAATTTTAAAGCTGCTGTAGCCGATCTCCGGAAGCTCCTCTAAAAAAAAAAAAGGTGTTTTACGGTGAGCACAATATCTCTGGATTGGATAATCTAAAATAAAAACATTAAAAATATTTTGTTAATATAAGGTATTATCTAGTATTTAATCGAAGAAATAAGCAAAATATTAATTTTTAACAAAATGGTGGCTTCTCAAAAAAAATTTCTATTTTCAATCATAATTTTGGCCTCAAATTGTTTATAAAATGAAAAATATTTATCTGCAATAAAAAACCTTTGAATGATTACTAAAAATATATATTTATAAAGCTCCTGTAAAAATTTGAGACTGATCGGTTTAGCCGTTTCCGAGAAATCTTGCTCACAGACTTTAAAAACACAGTTTTGAGAAAAACGCGTTCAAAGTTTCAAAAGCACTTTACACATAGTAAAATTTTTTTTTCTTCAACTTACACAGAGTCGTCTATTCCAGGACCATATAATAAACCCTCAGTTCCTTCAGCAGCTTCTAATAACCCGATTTGGTGTTGTCTGCAGACCATTCTTCCCTCTCGTGTGCTTTCATACACTCTTTGGTCGGAGATCGTGACACGCTCTGCATCCTTCTTTTCGGCATATAAATGCTCATTGGGCCCAAGTGAAAGTCCCATTGCACTCATATAACACAAGAGTGATGCTGTACCTTCATTGAATACGCCGGTAGCAATGTTTGCAGTCATTTCCACAATTTTTGAGCCACATTGAATGATTTTCCATATCAGTTGATTGTAGCTTTCATTGTTTTGCGTAAAACCACAGACACATTTTTCTAACAATTTTTCATTACTGAGATCTGTATAGATTGGATGCAAAGCCTCAGCAAAATCCTGTGGTAATGGCTGATAATCATGTTGAAAAGCAGGTAATTCATTCGCAGCTAGTGCCCGCTGCCAACAGCACCGTGATTCCTGTCCGATCGGGCACTTCTCGTTTTGAGGATTTTCATCTGCTGAGCAATAATGATAATATGTAGCCCATATTGCATTATGCATATCCTCTACGGAATCACAATTTCTTCCAATTGCTAAGGCATAGTAAACTGCCAATTTATTAATCATTTTACCAGTAAGCTTGCCTTTTCCACCAAGAGTTTTTTGTCTTTTTTCCCCACTTTTTTTCACACAATCTCGGAGTTGCGTGCCCATTCTCTTCTGTATGTGCCCAATACATTCTTTCTTGATAACTTCTTTATCACCGTAAGGCACAGCTTTCAAAATCCCCGAGTACGTTTTGGAGTCACCGTCTCCGATGTAATTTTTGTACTGCACTCCGAATTTTTCCATTGAACGCTTGAATATTCCGATGACTGAATCGACTTCCATTTTTCCAGAAGAACCTGTATGATTTACACAGCAAATATCTTGATGATCTTGATACCAATCATTATACTCTTCAGTGTTCTTTTTTTTATTCCAAATTTCACACTGTTTGCAGTAGGAACTTTTCACAAAAAGATCAAGGATTTTCCCGAAATAATATCCGATCAATGATGTCACACCGTATAAGCAAGTATATCCTTGCTTTTTCCATGTTCCATCTCCAGATACTGTTAATTTTGTACTATTTGCATCGCCTTCGTGTTCAGAAGTCAAATTTTTCTCTTCAGTACAAGCTTGTTGGAAAAGTTTCTCTGTGGCTGTTTGCACACAGGAATGTATATTACTGATAATCATATAAGTATTCTGCGTTATAAAAGCTGGCATGTCCATTAATCCACAGAATTTTGCTGCGCCGTTCAATCCTAATCCAAGAACTCTCATGAAAAATAAGAAAAGACTATTTTTCGCATAAGAATGCCTGACAAAAGAACTAGAATTTATGGTACAAGTTTCACACTTATCACACAACAAAACAATTTTAAAACCAAGTTCTCGTTGAGAAGCAGTTTAAAACTTCACCTTTCCATCACATGTTTTACACTTCACATATTCAGAAATTGCTGCAAACACTGTAATAAAGTTCAAAATTCAATATTCAATAGATGAATCACGCAGAACTATTTTCACAGAAAAATCACAACAGAAAGTATAAATGAGTACACGACTTTAATGCTTGGCTTGGATGTTTAGTCTGACTACTCTTCAATATTTGCCAGTTTGGAAATATAAATCATTGAATTTAGCTCCCTGGTATAAAAAGGACTACTAAATGGTCACTCCAGGTATATGAATACAATAGAAAAGGTCATGGAAGGAGCAGCGTTCCAGGTAAGCAGCTGCTGCTTGGGCCTCGGCTCCACATATACTTTCAAATGCTCCGAGACGTCTTTACAAATATGTGTGTAACTTCAAGAATATTTGTCGGATTGACATTAAATTTTCTGTGCAATTACTTAAATTAATGTACATTAAACAAAAATGAAATAAATTTTTTTTTGAAAATTTTGACTGCGTATAACCCCTTAAAATGACATATATTGTATTTATAAACTTTTAAAATATACAGAGTGGCTAGCAGTGACCTTATAGCAAATTCNGCTGCTGCTTGGGCCTCGGCTCCACATATACTTTCAAATGCTCCGAGACGTCTTTACAAATATGTGTGTAACTTCGAGAATATTTGTCGGATTGACATTAAATTTTCTGTGCAATTACTTAAATTAATGTACATTAAACAAAAATGAAATAAATTTTTTTTTGAAAATTTTGACTGCGTATAACTCCTTAAAATGACATATATTGTATTTATAAACTTTTAAAATATACAGAGTGGCTAGCAGTGACCTTATAGCAAATTCCCAGACACATTTCCCTGACCAAATTACGCAGCAAATATTAAAAAGATTTAAATGTTTTTCCTAAAATAAAATACAAAATTTTTATGGCTAACAATTACATAGACTTCATTAATGCATAAACAAATATTTATAAAAAAAATTGGTAAGCACAAAGATGGCATTCCCATAACCATAAAAAAGTCACAATACAATGTATCAATTCAATGAGAACCACTGAAAGTGGTTCAAATATTTTTGAAATTTTGAAATGCTTACTTGCAAAATCTTATACTCATAACTATAAACATATTATCTACAATGTCAATACCTGCCGCATAAAAAAAAAGAGACAAGAAAATACGTGTAATAATAGTTGCAATTAAACATACGAAAACCAAAATTGTCCCCAGGCTTTCATAAATCTTCCTATGAACGTGGAATAAAATAAAGTAACTTTTATATTCATAAGATGGCATGTTGCAGAAGTGCTAGAATCCAGAATCCAATATTTATTTTCTTATTAAATACATTAAAAAATATTTATTTAAATTCCCTGACATTTCCCTGAGTTTTCCAAAAATGTAAAATTCCCTGACTTTTCCAGGTTTTCCCTGATGCTAGCCACCCTGCTATAAACCACAAATGTTTTCTGAATTTTGCCTAGTAACAATACAAACGTAATACACATTTTATGGTAATTTTACAAGCAAAACACAAATCTAAGAACAAAAACCCTGCTAAAAAGAACTACCCACAATGCAAGCTGAAAGTATCTGATGTGTAAATACACATGCAAAATGCACAAAAAGGTAATCATTTGTGCACAATTTTTTATAACTACAGTCTTATTGTTTTCACTCCTTGTCATGTGCTTCGCGTAGTTAATAATTTAAAGCATGGACAACTTTTTTTTTTTTTTTTTTTTTTTTTAAGATAAACAGCACATGTGTATGAATTTGTTCTGCCTTTTCATTTGCCAGAGTACTTAGGTAAATAATAAATAAGCGTGCTTCAAAATATCCTTTGAGTTTTGGCAATGCTGGCAGTATCGGACACCAGTAACTCTAAAGTGTTTAATAGAAACATTAGTGATAGTCACAAGTGTCCCAGTGTGAAAAAAAGCCTTAACGTTATAAATTCTAAGAAAATATATTTGTAATCATGAATTTTAACACAGCAAAGCCAAGTCCTAATTTAATACAAACATTTGTAGTGCGAGATGCCAAACTAAATCTTAATTTGACGATTACAGAACAGTCTTCTTGAAATGTCGAAGATGGTGTGAATTGCAGCAATTAACTCCCAGCCCTTCACTTTTAAGCTGTTGCAGACATGTGTGGAAAGGACCAAGCGCACATAGAACAGTGGTCCATACTCTAGAAATAAAATATGATACATGCCTAGTTCCACTCCTAGTGTTTACAATTTATGGGCCAAAGAAGACAGTCTACAATGCTACAATCCCCTCCTTGCCGCTCTTTGTGGCTGTATGTGAATGTATTAAATGCAGTTGTCAAACTGGGTCAAATTAAAAGCAAATTCCATGGAATGCCCAGCAGAATTTTCCAGTGCAGTGAAAGTTGTTTACTACTTAAAGTTAAACGTGGCATACTGTTTAAACTTCTTTTTTTTGGTGTCAACGAGAGGCTACATACATATATCCGTCTGTATTATTTTATTCTAAAGATGTCTTAAAATTGAAATAACTTTTATATATTTTTAATAAAACTGATTTTCCTGCGAAGCGCATTTGGAAATGGACATTGCTCTTGCTGTAATTTATGCAGCAGTCTGGTTGAACTTCTTTTTTGGCATCAAAGAGAGGTAGGGAGCTATGTAAGTGTAGGGCTTAACATCTCAACAGCGAGGTCACTAAAGATGGAGGAAGTTGCTCAGACATGCAGGAATGGGTAGGAATCTGCCATGGTATATATTAAGAAACCATTCCAGCATTTGCCTGCTACACATAGTGTACAATTTATTATTTTCTTTATGCTATCGAGTTCAGGTCACGAGCTGCTTTACTTTAAGTCCACATTTCATTTTGATTTTTATAATTAAAGCAGCATATTTGTTTATAATAATTACAAATGTTAAAATGTTTTTTTAAAAATGATTTTTCATTGTTGACTAAAATCTAAATTGCAATAGTTTCATTTTATTGTCTCTGAATATTCTATGAAAACAAGTTTAATTTAGCAATGTTTAAAAAAAAAGTTTGTTAGTAAAAGGGAAAGTTGGTAGCATTTTGTATGGTAACTAGACAACGAAAGTATGAATGTAAATACAACAGTAGCAAGCCTAAATTTCAAATTCTTATTTTCCAAACAATTTTTTACAAAGGGAAGATATTGATAAATAAGAAGTGGAAATGACGCAGGGAGAAGAATTCCTACCAGATGAGCTGTCGTATTTTTTTTGGAATTGTGAGAAACATGGAATCATACCGAGCTACATAACTTAACAGCGGTCACTACAACAATGCCGCTTTTAATTTAGCAGAATTTCTACAGTGAATGTGTTTTTTTTTATTATTACTAATCCAGAGAATTTATTTGCAGAGAAACCGAGTTATTTTTTTTGATCTTTCATTAACTGATGCTGAGCTATGCCACAAAGTTGAATCTACTTATTATCCATTATCCAGAAATTCAGTAAATAACTTGCTAGTGTCACCCTTTCTTAAGAATGAGAATTTTTCATGAAATTTGTTTGATCTGCCAGAGAATTGAGTTAATTTTTCTGCTATTTTATTTGAATCTGGATTTAGCCATTTTAAAATTTCACAAATTAATCAGTAATTAAATCCAGTTTAAAGCCAAGCTGCATTAATTTTGATTAGAGTTGAACGTATGGAACTAGGTTAGTTTTCTTGTTTGGTTTGTTTAGCAATTTCTAGCATTTCCAGCATGTCTCCAGGTATGAGTATTTTGAATGGGATGAAAAATGAAACGTTAGTGGACGAGACGAAAGGGTTGTTGTGTGCGCCTAACTCGCCATTTATAAAAAACGCTCAAGCTGGGCAAGGAAAAAGATTTACGATACTGCTTCACATGTTTAGGCAAGCTACTAAACCTCTCGAGAGTAAGGGGTCTGGCTATTCATAATATCCTGTCTAACATATATAACATCTGGAACTATCCCTTCTGTTTCCAAAATCAAATCATCACAGTAGAGACTACATTACTGGTATTATGTACACATAATGATTCAATTGAGTTAGATGGAATAATGGCTACACTTCCAAAATACAGCTTTGGTTCTTTTTTTTGATCTGACGCTGCACAACTCAAGCCTTCCTTTTTGATTATACGTCTTTCCTCATGCTGGTGTGTAGTTATTGACAAAGATATTTCAGGCAGTTAACCCCGCAAAAGTATAGCAAGCTGATGTTTTACGACCACCACGTGGGAGACAACTGAATGTAGAAATTTTCAATACGAAACAAACCACAAAATTATTTAACTGTGAAGCAGTTGCGGATTGGTATAGAACTGAAGATGTTACCTTTTATCCATGTCCGATGCATTCCGTTTCAATTAAAAATCAAGCTTTTCTATACATTTCATACTAACAGGTGAAAATAAAGGAATAAATTCTACAATGCATTTAGAAAAAATGTATTTTCCATACACCATAGACTTTATGTGTGGATATACAGGATGGAGACTTAGAGGAAAACTGAGTGGCATTGGGGCAGACGTAATTTCTCAGAAGTTGAGGGGATTATTAAGCGGAAACACGAGTTAGCGATATTTATGGAAACATTGGGGTGCACTAACAGAAAAGTTTGTAATGTTTTTTAATTATTTTTATTTTAAAGGTGCTCACTGCAAAAAAACAGTCTTAAATTATAGGTGAACAAAATGAAATGGTGCAACACTGTTTGTCAATGAATTTGACTAATATTAGAATAGGGCGAGGGGGCAAGTTGTGAATGAAATCGATTGTTTTCAAGGTATAGCAGTAGGAAAAGGCATTTATTAGCTGTGTTAGAGGACACTGAAATTGTTTCTAATCTGAGTAAGATAATGAATGTACAATTTATTAACCACCACAATTTTCTTTTTGTAGATAAACAGAATGCGGAAAAGTTTAATATTTATATATAAAAAAAAGGGGATTTCAAACAGACTGTAACGTAGTTCAAGCGCCCAGTAAGCGGAGGCCTAAAAAGGAAGCTTCACAGAAAATTATTCTTGGTTTGAATACAGAATAAGCCATGGATGTGTTTCTTCCTTACATGCGAATCTAGGCTTATTTAATAAGTAAGTCAATCCCTCATTATTTAGGCATAAAAGTGGACCTGTTGATAGGTACAGTAAAATAAGGAATTAATCAGTATTTTAAAATTTATGGATAAAAAGAAACACTTCGTAGAATACGTGCAAGTCATACTTTGTCTGTGCTAACCAAAAAATATTACTTCTTATTTTAAATCAAACTAAAAATAAAATTTTTTATTTATTTTATATATATGCATGAAAAACATTGCAGTAACAATATAGCCCCCCCTCCCCCAAAACCAAAAAAATACAGCTGCAATTTTAAAATTGCCTAAAGAACGCAATATCTCGCAAATCCTGTCACGTGAGCCAATGCTTATTGTTAAATATCCAGTGGCTGCTGGTAATTAATCATGGTGTAATCATTCAGTAATGAAAGCTGGTCAGTAGAGTGAGCTCTCCCGTTGTGNCCCCCTCCCCCAAAACAAAAAAAATACAGCTGCAATTTTAAAATTGCCTAAAGAACGCAATATCTCGCAAATCCTGTCACGTGAGCCAATGCTCTTTTATTGTTAAATATCAAGTGGCTGCTGGTAATTAATCATGGTGTAATCATTCAGTAATGAAAGCTGGTCAGTAGAGTGAGCTCTCCCGTTGTGGTAAAGATCAGTGAGATGGTGGTAAGTGTAAACGCAGAGGCTAACTAGACGATTAAAATTTTTTTAGAATCTGCGTTTAAATTCATTTCAGGTACAAAAAATAAAGTACTTTCTTAAATCATAAATAGAATTAACTCTGTCGATGCTGGATCTAACATTATAATCACAGCTAGATTCTTGCATAAGGTGTTATAGTTATGCAGAGCTTTTCCCTTGGCAAAGATAAAAACGCCCCATGAATTGACAGTATTTATGACAATCAACTTACTGAGAAATTAAATTACCTAGCTACTACTTAGTTTATTCTTGACTAGCGACCCGGCCCGGCTTCGCCCGGATACAATTTAGTTTTTACAGCAATACACTAATAAATAAAATGGGAAAAGACAATTAATATATTATATGATAGTAAATTAGTAAACTACTATAATATATAACATACATACATAGTCACGCCTGTCTCCCAGAGGGGTAGGCAGAGATTATGGACCTCCATTTACCACGATCCTGACATACCTACCTCCTTNCGATAGTAAATTAGTAAACTACTATAATATATAACATACATACATAGTCACGCCTGTCTCCCAGAGGGGTAGGCAGAGATTATGGCCCTCCATTTACCACGATCCTGACATACCTACCTCCTTCGCTGTATCCACATTCATACATCTCTAATATAACAATATTATATGATAGTGGTTTAGAAAATTTCTCTGTATTCAACATTAATTGTTATGCCTCCAACCGCCAGCACAAAAAGATTTGTTTGACGTGACACGCGAACGGGCTACTTATAGTTGTCAGTGTGAAAAACATGCTCCACTCANTCAACATTAATTGTTATGCCTCCAACCGCCAGCACAAAAAGATTTGTTTGACGTGACACGCGAACGGGCTACATATAGTTGTCAGTGTGAAAAACATGCTTCACTCACATTCACTCCAGCCACATTAAGTGTTTGACCCTGTGCCTTATTTTTGGTCATACCAAAACAAACTCTTATTGGAAATTGGACTCTCTTAAAATCAAAAGGCAAATCCGAAAGAATCATTGGTATTCTAGGTATTAAATTAAAACAGTTTGTCCATTACCGCAGCCAGTTTGAGTAGTTTCTTCAATGAGATACCTTTTTTAACTTTTTATTTGTAATTGAGTCCCATTGCATGATTTCGGCGGATTTATATTTTGCAATAGAATTATGGGAGCTCCAACTTTTAAAATCAGTTTGTGTGGTAACATGCCAGAAGGATTNGATTTATATTTTGCAATAGAATTATGGGAGCTCCAACTTTTAAAATCAGTTTGTGTGGTAACATGCCAGAAGGATTCAATGAATTAATAAATTCTGTGGATAGTGCACAGTTTCTTCACTGTCGAGTACTCTATCTACTGAGTTTGTGCATTGAATTTTGCAAGCACTAATTCATTAATTTTTTAGCTTGTTCATAAGTAGGCGATAATATCGCTCTTTCTTTGAACCACGATAGTGTCTTATTTGAAAGGTCNATTTTTTAGCTTGTTCATAAGTAGGCGATAATATCGCTCTTTCTTTGAACCACGATAGTGTCTTATTTGAAAGGTAGTGTATTTCAGGGTATACGTTATCTATCAGTTGTTTGTGGTCGGTGACTAAAACACATATATCGCTATTGAGACATTATTCCACATTCCATTGGAAGTTCTCAATTTCAGACTTTCAGTAGCATGTCAGAAAACATGCTGATATCTTCTGAAGACATAAGTACTCTCATGTTTGTTTTGAGTGCTAGTTTTGTTACTTTGAGCAAAAGATACAATCTTTTTAATGATGCATTGACTTCATCAGCTCTTGTTCCTTTCGCAGCCACCGGCAATATTTGATGAAAATCTCCNATCTTTTTAATGATGCATTGACTTCATCAGCTCTTGTTCCTTTCGCAGCCACCGGCAATATTTGATGAAAATCTCCTGAGAATAAAACCGTGCAACCATCCATAGGTGTATTTGTATTTCTTAATAGTGCGTACCAGGATAGGTCTCGAAGCTGCCTTCAAAATACCGACATAGTAGCCTCATCCCAAACTTTTCATAACGTTTAAAGTATTGGAGATAATTGTATGCTGTAAAGGACATTTCTTATCTACATTAAACAGTTTTAATTATGAATTAATTTATTTTCATAAAGATTAAGTTAATTATGGTTAGAAAAGATATTGAATTTTATGTTTGTTTTTACTGCGTAATTTAAATTGCAAATATACTTATTACTACTTATCTTTCGAAGATATAAATATGCTACCAAGACTTTTTGTAGATCATTAAATTTTACACAATTCTTTGGTACATGATTTTGTTATAAGTATAAAGGATTACGCAGCGTATTTCATGAGAGCCCCACTGGCGGCAAACTTTTTACTCGACTTCATTCACTAATACCGTTAATGCTCAGCTCCTATAAGTGCTAGGGAAATTTTTAATACACACAAACCTTCCTCGATAAATGCAGAACATAACAGTAAAACCTGCATCCAAATCCGCCCACTGGTTTTCGGGAATAGCACAGTCATACAGACAAACGCGTGCTGGTAACTTCCTTTTATATCATGTATTGATAGTTAATAATATATTGCAAAATTGTGTATAAAATATTAAGACCGGAAATTATTTTAAACTTAAATATTTGCATAAGAATATATTGCAATCAAATATATTTCATTTGAAAAATTCAAATGTGCAGTTATTTTGAATAAGTTATCATAACACACAAAAATTATTGACGTTCCAGTTCTGAAAAATGTCTTGAAACAGTAATACAATCTGCAATTTGATAGGCCACCTGATTTGATTAATCAATAATAAAACAAATGAAAAATCGGTTCAAAATAACACTATGTTACAATCAGTTTATGGGATAAAAAGGGACGAGAATATTAATATTACTGTGTGTAAACATAGGCTTGTGCTGAATCAAGTCTGCTGCAATAGGTATTTTTAAATCTCAGCATTACTGAAAAAATNGTGTGTAAACATAGGCTTGTGCTGAATCAAGTCTGCTGCAATAGGTATTTTTAAATCTCAGCATTACTGAAAAAAATTGTGTTATTGCTGTGGAACAGTGCGATAGAAATTAGACTGAATTTAGAATTGGAAAGGGTTTATTAACGNAAAAAATTGTGTTATTGCTGTGGAACAGTGCGATAGAAATTAGACTGAATTTAGAATTGGAAAGGGTTTATTAACGTCTCCTGGTGTTATGCCTGAAAGCTTATCCGGGGACGGCTTACAAACTAACTAAAACTAACACCCATGCCTTACCTAGGATTCAAACCCAGAACCTTCCACACCGCAGACTGGCAAACGCACCAACCGACTGTGCCACAGGAGGTAAACAACTACACTGAAATCTTCGGCATGAAACAGTAGGAGAAAATGGCTTGGAGCACTCAGCTAGGGATGTACAAGGTCCGTTGTAAAGTTCACGAATATTATGTGTCAAACTCATATCCATAAATTAAGANACTCAGCTAGGGATGTACAAGGTCCGTTGTAAAGTTCACGAATATTATGTGTCAAACTCATATCCATAAATTAAGAGTGTCTTTTACCACATCATAACAATAAAATATCATCTGAAAGATATTTGTGCCAAATGGATCTAGAAGCAACATTATGCAGATTCTTCGCAGTATTTTAATGGATTGATGCAACATGTTNACTCAGCTAGGGATGTACAAGGTCCGTTGTAAAGTTCACGAATATTATGTGTCAAACTCATATCCATAAATTAAGTGTGTCTTTTACCACATCATAACAATAAAATATCATCTGAAAGTTATTTGTGCCAAATGGATCTAGAAGCAACATTATGCAGATTCTTCGCAGTATTTTAATGGATTGATGCAACATGTTNTATTTGTGCCAAATGGATCTAGAAGCAACATTATGCAGATTCTTCGCAGTATTTTAATGGATTGATGCAACATGTTAAAAACCCCATACACATCTAAGTTTGGTAGCTCTTCACCACCTTTCTGCCACATTTGGTGAATGTTGGATAGGCAGAGGCGAACCAGTGAGGTGGCCATCATGCTTTCCTGACTTGACGTCATCTGGTTTTTTTTTCTGTGGGTTTATCTCAAAACATTGGTATACCATACACAGATCAACTTGATAATTGAACTTCAAGCCTGGATTACTGATGCCTGTGCCACTATTCGCAACGCCCCACAAATCTTTAACCGGGTCAGACAATTGATGATGTGTAGCTGTAATTTGTGTATTGAAGTTGGTGGNGCAACGCCCCACAAATCTTTAACCGGGTCAGACAATTGATGATGTGTAGCTGTAATTTGTGTATTGAAGTTGGTGGTTGCCACTTTCAACAGTTACTGTAAAACCAACACACACGAATGCTTTGCAAGGCCATCATTTTACCACGAAGTTTCCCAACCTACTACCAGGGGAATAATGGTGACATTCCTCGCCTTCCATGTTTGTCCCCTTTCAATAACAACTACCCGAAGTGTGAGTGCTGTATATGCTCTCCTGTCAACATTACCTGCATTCACACACAATAGTCAAACTGTAGTTGTACGACCTGNGCAACGCCCCACAAATCTTTAACCGGGTCAGACAATTGATGATGTGTAGCTGTAATTTGTGTATTGAAGTTGGTGTTTGCCACTTTCAACAGTTACTGTAAAACCAACACACACGAATGCTTTGCAAGGCCATCATTTTACCACGAAGTTTCCCAACCTACTACCAGGGGAATAATGGTGACATTCCTCGCCTTCCATGTTTGTCCCCTTTCAATAACAACTACCCGAAGAGTGAGTGCTGTATATGCTCTCCTGTCAACATTACCTGCATTCACACACAATAGTCAAACTGTAATTGTACGACCTGCTTGCAACACAGATTGCGTACCTGGCAGGCAAACTTACAAACTTTGTCAGTTTCCTCGACAACAATTTGCTTGAGAGAGTTACACCACGGCAACCTTTATTTATACATTAATGTATACAGTATTATGACGACATTAAAAGCAATAAACACCCAAGGGTAACACATTGGTTGGATAACAACATGGTACGCCTTACTTTCTCAATGAATGGGGATGATGTTACCCAACAACCGCTCACAGATTTTAGATCTCGATTCAAGACAGTAATATTTACAGAATTGTTCTTTAATCTCAAGCAGGTTTTATTATTTTGAATTAAAACCATTTGAAATATTGATTTTCGAGGACAACTCCCTCATTTACAAATTACTGTAGGACATAGAATAATGTTTCTGTCTCATTTTACATAGGGAATCACCTCACAGCAGTACTCAGTTAATAGCGAAGAGCTAAAAATGTAAAACATATATTTAATAATATATTCATAAAGACCATTATAATATACTGTTTAGTGCTTATATCTACATTACGGATGCCTTAAATAGAGTCCAACAAAGAGGCCAATTATGTCGGGGCAATGTCACATAAAAGTCGCAATATCTCCAGAATTTGACCAAATACCCCTCACATCGTGAAAAGGAGGTGGCTTGCTTTCTTGAAGTTCATCTCTACCATGCAGCGGAACTACTGAAAATTTATTTTGAGTGAAACCAAAAGCAGTTTTAACATACGTTGAAATTGAATTATCCTCTGTTTTTATAGCTGGAATTGTTGGTATTTTTTTATGAGATCTACAGCGAGAGTCTACACCTGTGATTGTAATTCTATAAACTATTTTGTCTCTTGTTTATCTCCTGTCTTGTTTCATGCTTATCTAAGGGACCTCAGCTTATGAGGGCCAGTAGGATTTCCAACCTTTCAATCCTAGCCAGTCCGCCCCTGTGACTGGGACGTTATTAGAAAGTATTTTACATTAGTCTGTTGCACCAACACAAAATATTGTTAACATTACTCAACCCATAACAATTTGAAATAAACTTAAGTGCCTACTTATCAAACTTTTCTGCTGTTGTTAGGCATTTTACATACTTACACAAACACTTACAGTTGCTATAATGTTATTATATTTCTAACATAGTTCACAAATTGGTATACAATGGTAGAATACACTAGCTCCCTCCCCATTTTATGCATACTTTACTCTTGAAACTATCACATTATTTATTTTGACTTGCAAAGCAAACAGTCACACAGCCTGTTTAACTCTTCTTACAAATTTTTCACAGTAATATTTATTGCTCACCCGTTCAGTTCAAATTTTCTTAACCACACTAATATCCATTATCACTCAACTCAGCAGTACTCTGTGATAGCAAAAAGATTTACCACAATGAATTTAAGGATTTCATCAAACTAGTCTGTTGTAAAACCGCATATGTTTTATAAAAACCTAACACTGCCAAGCTATACATATACCAGCATTTGCAGTGAAATAACACCAACTCTCAAGACGTTTATACTTTCACAAAAAATGAAGTTTTTTGAGTAATGATACTTGTTAACTTTACCAAACAGTTCATATGAAACAGTTTTATCTTTGCTCAAGTTTATTAGCAATGCCAAACAGCNATTGCTCACCCGTTCAGTTCAAATTTTCTTAACCACACTAATATCCATTATCACTCAACTCAGCAGTACTCTGTGCTAGCAAAAAGATTTACCACAATGAATTTAAGGATTTCATCAAACTAGTCTGTTGTAAAACCGCATATGTTTTATAAAAACCTAACACTGCCAAGCTATACATATACCAGCATTTGCAGTGAAATAACACCAACTCTCAAGACGTTTATACTTTCACAAAACATGAAGTTTTTTGAGTAATGTTACTTGTTAACTTTACCAAACAGTTCATATGAAACAGTTTTATCTTTGCTCAAGTTTATTAGCAATGCCAAACAGCNTACTTGTTAACTTTACCAAACAGTTCATATGAAACAGTTTTATCTTTGCTCAAGTTTATTAGCAATGCCAAACAGCGTAGGTACAATATCACCACTCTAGAAATCATAGAATATGCTCAATGCATCAGAAATTCAAGAATATGGAACACACTAACCATAAAAATCGTGTACTGGCCAGCACTACAGCTAATTAGTTTGCAAAACTGCAGTAAAGACGGCTTATTACAAAATGCATGGTACTTTAACCAAAATTACAGTATACATACAATATATATATGGCATTTATAGCTCTCATTTCAATTAATGTACTGACACAGAACGGCAAATGGTAAAACGCTGAAACAGCAACAATCCATAAAATTTGAGCTGTGTATGTAAAATTATAAGAACTGCACATTTCCCATAAAAATTACGGAAGAATAGTAAAAGTAGGCATGTCCGTAGCAGCACTGGAAATACTGGTCACTACCACAAAGATTGTGGTATACAGAATGTTCAAAATGGGTGACTAAAGCTGACTGCACAAAGAAAGATTAATACAAGAACTGCCAGTATATGACATAAAAAGTTCTGGAGTGCCAGTCTTTGTGAAGAAAAAGGGTTGCATTTATGATGAATGTCTACAGTACACAATCTCTGCCATCCTTGTGATAGAACCCACAACTTGGGTTAAGAACTTAAGTCATAAACAATCAATTAATAAGGGAGGTGGGAGCTGGAAAATAGGCAGGCTCCTTTACTTCAGTGAGGTTGATTCATCCAATTGGAAGAATCCAATACCATCAGCACCTTTGTCAATCACGACTTCAGCCTGTCCCCTCAATGACAGGCTGGTGAGGCAGTGATTTACAATAAGCTGACACACTTGTAACGTCAGTCAGCTATCTTGCTTTAAATGTAGTATTTTCAAGGAAGGAATCCTCTGAAGACAAATTGCTGGCAATAGAGCCACACTGTGTGCCGACCATCTTGGTTTGGATAGTCTGAGCTCACAGTGGCTTCAGTGCATTTACAGACAAATTTGTATAGCCACATCATGAGTCTTGGTACACAAATCATCCACTGGCTGTCAAGTTCTGATGGCAGAACTGTGTAAGAAAGTGAGCCTACAGTCTCTATGGCTTTAAACAAGGACTTTCCACCAGACTGTAAATTGAATTTCCTTTGCATTTCCCACATTTTCCTTGGAATTCCAGTACACNAAACAAGGACTTTCCACCAGACTGTAAATTGAATTTCCTTTGCATTTCCCACATTTTCCTTGGAATTCCAGTACACCAAAGAAATCATATGATAAACTATCAAGTAGAATAAAAGTCATGTAGCTTTCTGTAAGTGATTCTGTTATACTTAAAATTGGTTTCAATATACACAGACAAAATTCAATCAGTTTCTTCATCAAGTGACACTTGGTCGGCGATAAATGGCATCTCAGACGGTGCCGATGTAGGCTATACAGTAAATGCATTACTACAGACAAGGGGAGTGCACATGTAGACAATGCCCATGGAAAAAAGGCATTTAAAACCCAACACAAAAAGCATGACTGATACAATAGCTATTATAAATGTTAACATTTTGGGAGTAGATTTCTCAATGAAGAGTTAAACTATTTTGTTCACGTATTTCAAGTCTACTTTCAGTGTAGAAGCAAATAAATGTAACAAATGGTCTTTTTTTTGCAACACATACTGTTTTTCCTACTTTTCCCTTTCTTTTACAAAAGTAAGTATGCAATGATTCTTCTCTGTCATCCTTCAATGCTAACAAAAGCAACATCTACAATACATTTATCGCAGTCAGCCGGCAACATCCAACCGGTTTTATGCTGGCTACAGATCGTGCTGCATCACATTGCGCCATGAAACCAGGGTAGCTAAAAATTCTCATAAACCTGCTATTTCAAGTACCAGAAACACAGAGAATGACTTGTAAATACAAACTGCTGTAACAAGAGAAAAAAATTTCTACATTACAAATGTTGTGTCGGCTCTTCAAGTAGCAGTATTTGAAAGATATCTGATTCAAAATTACACTGTCGTAGCAAACCATTAATGAACAATATTANTCTTCAAGTAGCAGTATTTGAAAGATATCTGATTCAAAATTACACTGTCGTAGCAAACCATTAATGAACAATATTAAAAATAAAACAAATACAACTGCAAACAAAATAAGAGCAAAGCTGCCTGCCACTGAAGTAAATGTAACAATCACATTACTTATTTCCTGCCATTCTGAAAATGAGCCTTTAGGTGATATTTGTGGCACGCTGTACGACAATTTTCAATCACACTATACGTAGTTAAACCACAAACAGAAAAATGTCTAAATTTTTGACCCCGTAAAAAGGGGTTACCATTCTGCAGCATGAAATGATTACCCGTGCACAAAAAAACATGGCCACTATAGAAAATAAAAATTTCATTTTGTCTGACAAACCCATCATAGGAAATTAACTGCTTCTAAAACAAACAAAATTTATGACCTTAAAACATGGTACACATAATACATAATTTTATACAAAATTCCATAATAAAACTTTGATACCTGCCAAATGCTGAAGTTTGAAAGTAGGTATTGAATCTGCTCTGCGGNTACAAAATTCCATAATAAAACTTTGATACCTGCCAAATGCTGAAGTTTGAAAGTAGGTATTGAATCTGCTCTGCGGTGTGAGGCGCCAGCACTTGATGCTAGCCCTCAGTGATAGGGCGGAGGAATACGTCGACACTATTGTCTCTAGGTCCAATTTACTAATAAATTACACTTTAGTTGTGAGTTCACATACTCGAGTTTTATTGTTGCTTGAACAGGTTAACTGGTACATGAACTCACGAGACAACGCCCTCCCTTTTCTGTACGTAGATTACGTGATACTTGGCGCGGCGATTTTGCGTNTTGTTCCGAAATGTTACCTTGGCTGATGGCAATGGTATATAAAACTGTAGTTAACTTTTACAATAGTTTGTGCATTTATATTTAGAAGAGCTGTGGGAATTTTGGGTTAACCTTGAATTTTAGTACAACTAAAAAGAAATAATTGCAATTACATTTTTTTTTAAAACCCTGCTTAAAATTTTTTCCCTTCCTCCATTACAATTAGAGTTTTCAAGCTTCAAAATCAATGTTTACACTATATTTTTGAAGACAAAGGGGAATCCCTAGTAAACAATAGTAAACATCTTAAGGAAACTTTCTGGCAGCAATGGAAAATTGCGTTAACAAGCTACGCATGCGTTCAATTACCTCAGAATTTTAAGCAGTGACAATAAGGTTTTAATACAGGAATCTGTTCAGAAAAAAGGTACAGCATTGTTGCCATAGTTTAAAACACTGTTTTACAGAAGAACATACAGGATGAGTAACCTATGCTATTGACCTCGAATATCTTCACTACCATTGAAGATATTCGAGGTCAAGAGCAATATCTTCACTATCATTGAAGATATTGCTATTCTGCTTTCAGCCAATTTAATTGCAACAAAGGCTTAAGAAAATGATGTGCCACGTCTTTACATAGCATTATTAACTACCAATATATCAATATGAACTTTGCTTTTTCAAATGAAACTATTGTAATTTCTGNTCTTTACATAGCATTATTAACTACCAATATATCAATATGAACTTTGCTTTTTCAAATGAAACTATTGTAATTTCTGCCACTAGCATTGCAGGACTGAAAGAGAGGAATTCAACTGTGTATCACTCTCCGAAAACTGACCAGTTATTACATAGAAAAACTAGACTTAAAAGTTAGGTTTTCTCCGTTTTGTTTGAAGTAGGTGGGGTGATGCATCATGCTGAGGTTCATGATATAAGGAACTGTTGCATCTCATCACACGGACACTCGTGAAACTTGTAAGGGTATGTTGGGGCACCACGACACCAATATAAAAGGGTAGAGGGAATGTGCAGCAATGCAGGTTAGTATAATCCATTCACGGTATCTTCGATACNCGACACCAATATAAAAGGGTAGAGGGAATGTGCAGCAATGCAGGTTAGTATAATCCATTCACGGTATCTTCGATACCGATACTTATGAAAAGAACCTTTGAAAAATCACCCTAGGAGTTACATGTTGAATTGGTTATAAAAAAATTGTATACGGAAAAAGGTTTTGTCTTGCTTTTAGCACTGAAGCACTATATAAATTGGTTGTTTAAAGTTTTAAGTATAATTTTTCAATAAATTATAATAATTTGTTAAAAGTCCGTACGAATTAACAACGGATTTTGAAGGGACATGTTGGTTATAGCTGAAAAGAAATAGTTCGTAGGTTAAATATTAATATGTATAAATTTAATGCTGTAATTGTAAAGTTAATATTGCTAAACTATATATTTACATTTTCACGTAGCACTCATGGGTAAAGATTTCACCGTTATTAATTGAAATTAAATAAATTTCAGTGGTTGTCCAGCGGACTCGTACACTCCATCTTGTTCGTTTGGGCACGTTTTTTTCNTCCGTTAGGGCACATTTTTGTCAGAAGTATAACCACGCCATATTGGATATTGGAGACGCTGAATTGTGGTTATAAAACTAACGTAACACATTCTTACTACTTGTAAGATAATTCTAGGTTAAGATGTAATTTTAGTATTAGCGTTGTTATTTCTGCAGTTTATCTTTGTAAGTTTTAAATAAACGTGCAAAATATAGAAAGGCATTTGAATATTTCCCCTACGTAATTCCCTTCGCAATCCTTAACAGAAAAAAATATTTTTAAAGAATGAAAAGGAATCGATTTTTGGTCAAAAATTGATAGTCGATTATTTCTGAAAGCTTTTTGTGGAGAGTAAGAGATGGCAGCACATCAGCGTTGGCTTACACGTATTTATCTTATATCGTCTTTGCGCCGCATGTAGTGTTTTNATAATCGGCTCCCTGAAAGTAGATCTTTAGCAGGGCTTCAGAAAATCTTGAAGTTACCGTGAATACATTATATTCTATCTGTGTAGCACTAGTGTGTCCAGTGCTGTTTAGGATGATGTCAATATCTACAACAAACTGAGAGAAACTTGAGACATGGCCTCTCATTGACTGCATTTCTGCTCACCAGCTACGCCTAGTCCTCCTTGCAACTCAATGCAATTTTCACTTACTGGTGAAAATTTACCGACAACGTTCAATAACATTGCAATATCCTGCAGAAAATATTATGAGACAAGATGAGAGAGTCCTCCTTCGCTGTGGAATCCGCAGGTGTAATTTTTTTAATTTCATACACATTAAATAATTATTGACGTAAAAATTATGTATTTATTGTAAATCGAAATTGTATTATCACACATGATCGGTACACCAGTAATGGCCAATCTTCCGTTGTTTTGGTTACGTATTACTTTTTTTTTGTGTATATGCTGTGGCTGCGAGTTTGGAAGTTAGAAGATTTTGTTTTCTAATATTTCATGTTTCTTGTTCAGCTTATATTTTATCTGCTTTGTTTTATTACAGGATTTATAATATTTATATTTATTGTAGTGTTTTTGTGTAGACAGGAGTTTTAGCAAACTGCAATTAGATTAAATTAAAATTGTTAAAAGTACAGTGGAGTCTCCATTATCCATCAGTCTCTGGACCGTCACCGTGACGGTTGAGAGAATAGACGGATAATAGAAATGCCCCCAACCCCCTCTCAAAGACACGACAGATACTAGCGATAACAATGTATACAATATTTAGCACTATATTTTCAACAGGTAACAATCAATAGAAGTATGTACAGCACAGTATGTATTTGATATTAAATATAGTAGACATCTGTTTATTATGTTGATAAAATAACAAAATTTTAATACAGTACTGTTATGTATATGTTCAGTAGTATAATCCCACCTAAAAAAGTCTGTCATTTTCCTTTGTTGTAATACTCCACGGGCTTTTGTTGCTGCCATGTTGCGTATATTATGTAGGAGTAATATCTGTGTAGCGTCTGCCTCTTCTTGCTGCTCGTACCATTCAATGCACTTGAAAGACATGTTTTGAGCGTCACTGTGGTTAATTATTTTGGGCAATCCTTGAGTGTATCATCCTCTTCTTCTTCACTTAAACATTCTACCTCCTGTGTTGCACTTAATACAAGTTCCTCATCATTTAATATTTCAAAGCCTCCGTCAAATCTGTCAATTCCCAGCCATTCACTTACTTCACCTATTGATGTGTTTTCTCCACCTGGAATCCCTTGACACAGAAGTAAAATTTCCTCATAATTTCCAGATTTGTTTATGGCCTCATTCTCGTTTACAGTCTCAGGCCACAGTTTGTTCCAGCCCTTTTTTAATGTTTCTTCTGGTATATCTTGCCAGGCTTCAGCGACATTAAAAATTGCGTTTTTAATAGTTTATGACCTCCCAAACTGCTGTACGCTTATTAATTCATCCCCAATGCAAACAACTTTTTTGAATAAAGCATTTTTGATAACGTCGCTTCATGTTTTCAATAATACCCTGATCCATGGGCTGAATTAGTGGGGTAGTGAGCAGACAAACAGTGGAAAGTAATTTTTTCCATCATCACTTTGCAAGTCATGAGAAGGATGAGTTGGTGCATTGTCCATTAATAACATGGCTTCTTCAGGCAATCCAATCAATTTTAAATGTGATTTTACATTTGGCACAACACACTGTGGAACCACTCATTAAATATATCCTAGCTCATCCAGGCACTTTTTTGTGCATAATATTTGGCAGGTAAAACGTTTAAATTCATATTTTTGAAAACTCAAGGCTTTTTAGATTTCCCAATGATTAGTAAAGGAAACCTAGGTCTACCATTTGCATTCGCACACACGATAACAGTTATACAGTCTTTTTGCATTTTAAAACCAGGGGCAGATTTTTCCGAAAAGGAGGCTAAGGTTTTCACGGGAAGTGCTTTCCAATTTAGGCCAGTTTCGTCACGGTTGTAAACCTGCTCTCTAACAACATTTTTATCTTTCATTTCTTTCATTAGTGTTTCCAGATATTCTACAATAACTGTACTATCAGCGCTTAGTTTTTCACCCGATATGACCAACTGCCTTATGCCATGTCGACCCTTAAATTTATCCAGCCAACCTATACTAGCCTTAAATGAAGGATCCCCATCAAACTTCTTGTTTATCTCGATAGCTTTAGCCATTATTATGGGCCCAGAAACTGGTATCCCTTGACTGCGGGCTTGAATGAACCACTCATACATTACTGTATCCAGTTGGTCCAGTTTTGCTGGCTTCATCGTTTTTCTTAGTTTGACATCTCCGTCTGTCGTTTGCATTTTCGAAACATGACTTTCGATTTTATCTGCATCTTTCTTAATATCATTGACCGTCATCAACCCGATTCCATATAGCAAAGCGATACTCGTCGCACNTCATCAACCCGATTCCATATAGCAAAGCGATACTCGTCGCACTTTCTCCTTTACGCAGTTGTTTTATAATTTCAAGTTTTTGAGAAGGTCCCAATACAACAAGTTTCCGTTTCTCAGACATTTTTAAACACACTACACTTTGACAACAAACTGAGGACAATGACTTACTGACTAAGTGACTACCGCTACTGAACTGACTGTAGGAATGGGAGGGCAGATGAGTGTGTAGGAATTCCAGTAGTGTGGTGAGGAAGACAGAACGATTCTATGAATTACATATGTAGGTTGTACATAAACAACAACGTGAGTCATTCGAATTCCGCACCGCACAGAATGTATTTTTACTAAGTTTTCATTGACAAAAGTATTACAGTACAGTAGACGTATTGTTCAATTCAATAATGTGATTAATTTGATCCAATATAAGAAAGAAAAAAGTTATTTCATTTATAGTTTATTAAGTTTGTTTTTTGTATCCAATTTTGTTATTTTACATGTGTCAATTTACTGACTGTTAACAGAAACTCACAGTTAAAAGGGTGACTGTTAACCGAGACTCCACAGTATTTTATTCATATAAAAGGTGTTGTTTTTTGAAAAATAAGATATGAACAAGCACATTCATCAATATGGTGACCACATGACTTTGACGCGTCCCTGTCCTTTAGCTTATTCACCCCGCTACACCTGTGCAGCTATGAAATGCCCTCTAATGGCGGGAGACTGACCGGACATAGCGGTTACACCTCCACAACTCCTGCCTTGGCACAGTGTGCTAGGAGTGTATTTTATCTACATGATGTCCAGGGTATTNCGGTTACACCTCCACAACTCCTGCCTTGGCACAGTGTGCTAGGAGTGTATTTTATCTACATGATGTCCAGGGTATTGCGGGAGTCAGGTAATCGTCACCTGTTCATGCCCTCAAGAGGCAACTTTTGAGGGCATAATAAATTGGGCTGACAATTATCACCAAACAGCCCTTCCAGTAAAGTTGCCATCGGGGAAATGAATACAGCGAGGGAGCCACAATGGTTCCAGAGTTCCAGTGATCACCCTCGTGCGCCCCATCTACACGCATGTGCCCGTGCATGCAGTGTGGGTGTGGTGTAAAGCCAATCCAACTTTAATTTCTGATTCAAAGGTCATAAATAAAAAGCTATCATTAGGCATGGCTACCCACATCCTTCCTGGGGTTAAAGTGAACTCGTCCAGCTCGAGCCACCATACCATATAAAAGATTTGAGGGTGTAATTATTTTGTAAACTATTGTTTTCAGTGTTAATTTTGTTTTTAATTCAGTNTACCATATAAAAGATTTGAGGGTGTAATTATTTTGTAAACTATTGTTTTCAGTGTTAATTTTGTTTTTAATTCAGTGAATGAGGCAACGGACTGAGGGAGACAGCTCTGAAGCTTTCCAACAAAAAGTTGCTTAACCAATGTAATGGCAACACATTTTTCCTTTCTATGTAATTTGTTTATTAACACTAATCAATAGGTTTTCATTTATTTTGTAATGCAGGGTCAATTTGTACAAGTGTAATAGCTATTATGGTAATGTATGTTTTGTATTTTTTAGTGTCTCTCGCGTGCGTTTGGGCTGAACTCTCGGCGGGTCTTCACCATTTTCTTTAATAGGTCTGTAGCGCTTGCCGGGGGTGGTCACGCATCACATGCCTTGAAGCCTTTGTTTGCTCTAATAACCACATCATTTACAATAGTAATTTTATTTGTCATGGACCTGTAGTTAACTTTTGTTACCTAGAGGCAGCACCAACCCCAGGTCCCGCCAGCTCAAAAGCGCTGGGATTATTTTTACCATGCAATTCATTTCTTTGGCCATGCACCATTTTCTTATACTTATTGGCTGCCAACGTGCCCTAGCCGTTGGAGAAATGTAAGTGCCTCTTCCGAGGAAGTTTAGCAGTAAGAAAAATCCAACTCGTCAAAACAGTGGTTTTATTTCACTNAAATGTAAGTGCCTCTTCCGAGGAAGTTTAGCAGTAAGAAAAATCCAACTCGTCAAAACAGTGGTTTTATTTCACTGCCGGCTGCCGCTTTACGGCCACTTAACTTTTTGGATCCTCTACCCACTGTACTACTCCACTCCATAAGTGACGTGATTGTTGGACATGTACGATCTATCAACGTGAGAGATGGCAGTAACCACCTCACTCTGGAATTAGTGGTGTATGAGGGGGGCCTACGTCCTCATCAGGCAGGCATATANGAGATGGCAGTAACCACCTCACTCTGGAATTAGTGGTGTATGAGGGGGGCCTACGTCCTCATCAGGCAGGCATATAGGATTACTACTTCAACAATACGTGATTTTCGGTGTGGGGTGAGTCCAAGAGCAGCCATGCAGGCGAACAGCATGCCCCTCGAGAAGCATCTCACTGCTCAACCGAGCCGGCACCCTTAAATCCAAATAACTATATCAATATTTATTTAAATCTGGCACCGTAAACCTTAGTAACCTGTTCCCCGCTCCTGAGACCACAATAGCGCGTCAACTTATTGTATTAGTGTGGGGTAGGTCTAGGTTGGGTACATGTGTCACAGAAGACTGTAATCAGTCTATCTCATCTTTAATCTATGTGATGATGCACATAAATGTAAACAACATTTCATGTACCATAAAATCTTTGGTTTTTCAGGTGCATAATTTTGTTTATGAATGGAAACAATGTTTCAAGCATTTTTTGTTAAGTACATGTACTTCATGTAATTGCTTTTATTTGTGTAGGTGTATTGTTTTGTGTTAAAATGTATAATTTGGTAAATCTTTTATTGAGTCATGTATACACATAACCAATACATCTACACAAAAGAAATGACTGAAATGCACAATTTTTTTATTCACAGGATAAAATAATGGCATACAGTTTTTGTGAAGTACATGTCCATTGGTTCACAGAAAAATAATTTGAATAGATATAATTTAAATAAAGCACATAGACCATATTGGAATTTTGGAAAATTGTACGTATAGACAATACTAATCATGCTGAATTATTTGTGCATTGTTTTATTCACAATACACACTAAGAATCATAATAGCAAGAAGGGCTATGAAAATAAGGGAAATCGTGAGGTACAAGTCGTAAATACCATTAAAAATACTCCCATAAGAAATTGTTAAACATATCCACAAATAACTCCATAAAAGTGAATTCACAGAAAATTTGTGTTACTGTGCATACCGGTTTACCAGCTTCAAGTGATCTTACCAGATTTGTGTGAAGCAGGCACAACTGTATGCCCTCTGGGCTCGATATAACTTGCACTCTGGTGAAGCAGAGTAGTACATATTTTGCATGAATTCTCTTTTCTTGAGCTAGTTGATGGTCACTATTAAATCATAATTACTGAAGCAGCCTTTGTGAATTATGGGGCTCAACCATTAACATAGAGTTAATGGTTCAGCATAAATGTAGGATTCATGGGAGAATCATTAAAGATTATGCAGATGCCAGTTTATAATTCACATATATTTGTGGTGGCCAATACCAAAACATGTGGATGATAAAAAAAGCATGAGACAATATTATACAAGCTAATGGCTTTGAAATAATTTTAGAAACAGTCCCTTTTAAATACCTTTCGTTGAAAAATCTGGTATGAATGTTAAAATGTGTGTTGCATGATGTAACATATAATCTAATGGAGACTGAGCTACTTGTTAACATAAATTAAATTGTAATATGTTTGGAACCTTGTTAATATACATAACATAATAGTTTTACAGCTTAGAAATTAAGTTGTATATTATTGTGTTATTTATATCTCTGTANTGTTAATATACATAACATAATAGTTTTACAGCTTAGAAATTAAGTTGTATATTATTGTGTTATTTATATCTCTGTATCACTCCTACATGATAAAGTAAGATGATTCTAAGTACTAATTTTGTCATGTGTCCTTTATATGAGAATTCTTCAGTCATTTCTATGTATTGATTTCACATTAAAAATAAGAAATTCTTTACAACATTGTGTGCATGCATGCATGCACAATTAATTGTAGGTATACAAATTATATTTGAAGNAATAAGAAATTCTTTACAACATTGTGTGCATGCATGCATGCACAATTAATTGTAGGTATACAAATTATATTTGAAGTACTTTACTCATTAAAGTTATCAGTTTTCACACAGTTGTTGCAATGAAGGAACCAAAACAATGATGTGAGTTGTTCATGCACTTCACATATAAAATTGGTTTCTTAAGGATTGGGGGGAGGGTTCAACAATAAGGAAATGTCCCACCCATTTGGACCACAAGAGAGAAAGGAAATGTGGCCAACACCTGACCTGTATTTCACTTCACTTAAAATGTTAGACATGATTTTTTTTTTATTACTTCAACCTTAGGACTGCAGGTGTTGCCAGTTACAAGCATGTTACCCCCTTCTGTGACTACTCCAGTTCACAGCATAAACAAACCATTTTTTTGGGGTCTCAATAAGTGTGTCAGAAAAAATATACATGCGTATACACACATCTATGTGTTTATAAGTTTATATTTTAAGTATACATTACTTGTATATGTAATATAGACATATGCATGTAAATGTATATTTATGTCAGGACTCTACAAAATCTCTGATAGTTTAGGAGCCCCACACAAAATCTAGGAGCCAGTAATTAAATGAATAAAAATATCTCTTTACTTTTATGAGGACCTCTATTTTTAGGTTTTAAATTAACACAAAATTTATATGGCAAAGATTATTACACTGTTTAAAATTTTAAACAGCTTATGGTACATTCATCAGTAATTAGAACTGTTACGATTTCACTCGTAAGTTCATGGGTAATTACTTTCCTCTTGTGGCCAACTACATGTCTTGTTTTCGCGCTGAAGTAACAGTGATCTAAAGCTTTTGAAGGATGAAATTCTTCTAGGGATGGCCATTCATGTTAATAACCATTAGGTTATTTAAACTGTGCTGCATTATAGACAACCTGAACTTGTTTTTAATTATGTTCATCTTACTGAACACAAATTCACATGATGGTAGCACTGCCACAATAGACAGTAGCTTTCCAAGCACAGGAAATCTATCTCCATTCTTCAGCACTTTAGTCAGGTCGTCATACAAATTCATGTCTTTGATAAGTACTTTGAACTTGTACCATTCATCGATAATACTGGCTTTTATCTATTTCACACCATGCTTCAATTATCCTCACCACCATAAAATCACATTTACCAACCACCAAGTCAGAAATGATAACACACTGAATTCATTCTCTCCCGCCTATTTAATTATGTGTATCACACCTTGTGCTGCAGACAATAAACAACAGCGCTTGTGCCGTGCTCGAATGTTCAGGTTGCACTGTTGCCAAATTGTAAATATGTGGCATTGTCATGTTTTCCACCTTCNTTGTGCCGTGCTCGAATGTTCAGGTTGCACTGTTGCCAAATTGTAAATATGTGGCATTGTCATGTTTTCCACCTTCGAGTGTGCACAGCCCAGACAAAAAATATACATACAAGTTCTAATACCATTTTGGTGATTTTAGTACAATGGGAAATAGATTTTGTAACAAAATTTGCTGATGTTTTCAAAAACAGTAGCACGCTATGGAATTAAAACAAGCAAAACTATAAATAAAGTTATATCTTGCAGAAGTTAGTCGCCAGCATGGAAAAGGTAACCCGGCACCCGGGATTTGTAGAGCTCTGATTTATCTACAATATACATACATGAAACTGTACCCAAAATGTACATACGTAATATGTATAATATGAGATATTATGTCATATTTTTTTGTGTACATATTTCTTGTGTGTACCACACTTATTATGTAGTTAGTTATATCTGCTCATAACTGGCAATCTAAAACTTTTTTGTCAGTACTGGAATGTAAACATTGGTTTTGACAGGTGGCAATCATCACATGGCACTCAAATGGCAATTTTTCTTTATATGTGGTGAAAGGATACATAATGAACATGAAAGTAGAACTTTATCTGGGCTTTCAAAAGTGCTCACTTTGCCGTGAACCACTCGGACATGATATTTTCCTTGTATCATGAACTTCCACGTGATGCGTCACCTCGCCTAATGCATATAAATCAGAGAAACCCTAATTTTTATGTACTGTGTTTCTCCACAATTACTGGTCGGACTTTGGAGAGTGATGCACCTTTGAATTCCTCTCTTTCAATCCTGCGATGCTACTGGCAGAAATCACTATAGTTCCACTAGAAAAAGCTAAGTTTATATCAATATCTCTGTAATTAATAATGCTATGACAAGATGTGACAAGTAATTTTGTGAGGACTTTTCTGCGATTCATTGGGCTGAGAGCAGAATAACGATATCTTAAATGGTTCGAGAGACAGTGACAGAATTGTTTATTTTATTGTCCATGGGCGCTGGGCTTCACAGCCAAGCAGTCAGTCCCCAAGGGGGGCAGTGCAGAAGTTTGGGTAGTTTTGAGGGCAGCGTCGGGCTTTCACCATTCGCTGCAATTCGCTGGCTGTGCGCAGATTGGCCAGACGAGGATTGCAAATGCCAGCACAGCATACACACGGTGAAGGTGTAAATGAACTAATATTTTGCCTGGAGGAGGAAGGGGAGTGCATGCAGAGATGGCAACGATGTTGGATGGGATGCTCATGCATGGAGTTATGTACTAGGAAAAATGTAGTATTTTTAGCTGGTGGTTGCTTTTCCCTCATGGTTGCAGAAATGCAGCTATCAGGAGGTAGCATTTGAGTAAAATGTAGGTTAGTTATGGGTTTCGTGGCTTTTCTTTGAGTGGGAGTGTTGTGACGTGGGGAATGTGCAGTGTGGTGTGGTCCTGCATGGGTGATGCTAACATGGCTGTAAATAATTTTTGTTTTTCTTCTTGTGTTGCGAGTATGGACACAAGGAGAGGGTGGATACGAGTTTAATATAAATTAATTTCTCTTCACAATGTCTCTCTTAAAACTCATTGGTCACGTTTTCATTTCTTATATAACAGATTTGTTAGTCTAGATGGTGGTTGTAAATGTTTTGCATTCTTGCCAGCCATGAACAGTGTAGCTTTTTCAAGTTAAGTGAAAATTTTGTTTCAATAGCATATTTTCTGTTTTCTTCAGGGCAAACCCTTTTCTAGTCTCCGAAAATGTTTTAGTTATTTGAGCATGCTGGCCGAGGGTAGCTCATGGGTGACGACTATTGCAATTTCTGTGAGAAGAGTATATGGAGATTAGTTTAAGTTTATTCTATGGTACTCCCTCAGGTCATATCATGATTTTTCTATTCACTTTTGTACGTTTGCCAAGAGAGTTGTTGTCTGAAGTTAGACATTTTTTGTTTACACTACGTGTAAGTTGGTAAGACTGTGCCTTGTCTAGTTTGTTTTGCTCTTTGATGGTGTGTTTTATTGTAACGGGAGCGGTCTGCCCCTCAACTACCCTAAGCTGTTAACCCCCACCTTCATCCGTCAAGGCCGTTGCCATGAATCCAGTGATGGGTCCGTGACAATATCATCCTGTATATTGCCAAAAGAGGGCTACTTACAGCGATTTTTGGTGACTTCGTTAATTTTCAAATACAACATTTATGCTTCCAGAATTAAATTTATGAACGTGCAACAAAGTATTGACTTTCNACTTCGTTAATTTTCAAATACAACATTTATGCTTCCAGAATTAAATTTATGAACGTGCAACAAAGTATTGACTTTCACTTATCCTGAAAAAAGATTTACATATAAACATTCCATAGTTTTTCAAGAATTAGAATAGAGACAACTGCTTACAATGAAACCCATGCAACAAATTGGGATGGAAGCATTAAATTATACATTTCTTTATGAAGCATTAAATAATATCTACTGCAACAATAGTGCAAATATATGAGCTTTATGTTTATAAATGTCCAACAATGAAGCTGTTGCACCACACATATCTGGCTCTCTAAGTAACCTTGTTTTCAAATACATTTTGTAGCTAAACTATTTGTATTATTTCAAACCAATTTTGACAAGCACACCCATGCCAGTCACCGTGTCGCAGGTAGTTGCAAGAGATTCGTGATTGGCTAGTTTATAACCAAATGCATGGTACAGCTGGAGAACATCATGGAGGGGAAAGACGAGAGAAAAAGAGAGTGATGAAACAAAGGGTAGGAAACATGGTGGATACAACCTCCTTGGTTGTAAAGGAGATTAACTAATTTTTTTTTTTTTCAAATGTGATGGTAAATGCCAACGAAACAAGACAATACCAGTGTAAAATGAATCTATTTATGTGAGACATGTTCAAACAAAAGGAAGCAATGATGATCCCCAGATACCACAGGCGTCCAAAGCTACATTTGTAGTTCCCAGGCAAAGTAAGAACTGCCCAGCGTTCTTAGCAGACTCATTCAACATGACAGAACAAGCTATAACAGAAAACAAATAATGCTTCCCAGTTCACTTTAACATTTCCTTCCACAAGGAATGTGAATACTCTCGCCTTGTGTTCAGTCACACAGTCCTGTCAAATAGTTGTGGTTCACGTCATTTTACATGTTAATACGAAAACGTGTATCAAATTGTGATGTGAAAGGTCAGGAAGGTGGTATTTATCAACCAAAGTTGGGCAAGCATTTTAAATCATGTTTAAAGCCTGTATATCATTCCAAATTAATAAAATTCACTGCATGGTATAATTATGATGGAATTTTCTGCTTCAATTCTTCAGCATGTAAGTCGTTGGCCAAAGACCAAAGTAAAACTTGCATAAGCAGCTGAACAAACTATGTTATTATATAACAGTGATGACATACATGCACAATCAACATTCTTTACAAAAATTCCTGCAGTATAAAACAAGACCAAGACTCGTCCTCAACAGGGGGCTCCACAGACATCCTTTTATTATTTCCTACTTTCTATCTGTGTGGCCATGACACCATTAATGGTAATGCACAAGTATTCATACTTTTAATAGAGATGCACATTCTTTACCGTTAAGTTCCCCTGGTTCAGTTTCTAAAATTGTAACACACATTTAAGAAACCAGAAAAAATTTCCACAGTCTGGAAAACTTCCGTAAATTTCCAGCAGCATTNAAATTGTAACACACATTTAAGAAACCAGAAAAAATTTCCACAGTCTGGAAAACTTCCGTAAATTTCCAGCAGCATTTCAAAACCCGTACATTTCCTGCGTTTCCCGCATTTCCCTATAGCTGGACATCCTGTAAACTGTTTCGTTTTTTCACTGATCAACATATTCCTATGGCTCACATTTTTTGGATGCCCCATTCTTCATAATAAACTGGGCATTCCTCTAACCACACATCATGATCTATTTCGTATTTGACCATCTATGTGGTTTACTGCAAATATGTGTGTCAGAATTTGGTGTCTCAGTAATGTATTGGGATTTAAAGTTGTAACACGTCTCAGTAGGTCCTTGTGCATTGGTAAGTCAGTCATGATAACCTTTCCCAATAGTATGGCACTATTAGTTCTATATATCTGTGGACACTATCTCCAAACCTAGATTTTCCCGTTGGGCTAGTGAGAAAAGTTCACTAGACAATCACCTACAGAGACAGCACTGACTTTCACACAATTTAGAGACAGCACTCATCAGTGAGAAAAGATGATCTTTAGGAAGAAATACGCTGCTTTGTTCTGAGATTTAATTTAAAACAGATGAATGATGGTATTTGGTCAGATAGAAAGAGAAAGATGTTAAGATGCAGAAGATTTACAGAGAAACAAATATAATTTCAATAAATGTCATATCTCGAACAAGTCATGACTAGAGATGTGCGACATCCGCTTTTCAATATTATTTCGAAACATGTCGATCATATCAGTATGGGTGTGATGTTTTGCTCCCAGATAGTACTGAAAATTTATGGCAATGTATGACAAATATAGTTTATATTGATACTGCAAATATCGGCATCACAAACATTGGTTATATTGATTTGCATATCACCAACATCACATGCCATCAATTTCACACATCGCTGATATAGCAATTCGATATACAGTAATACCCCAACTTACGCTACCCCGTTTTACGCGAATTCGGAGATACGCTGGTTTTCTTTTTGAGCACCGCGCGCCTCGGCTCTCCCACCCCGCCCAGTCAGTGTTCGGTTTACGACAGGTTCGAACGTGTTTTGCGTGGAATTGTTTTATGTACGCAGTGCATTTTATTGTTAACTCTAATTGTGTCATCCAAAAGAACAATAAATGAGTCATTTGAATCAAACAAGAAAAGAAAATCACTATCTTTGGAGTGTGAACTGAATATTATCAAAGACTTTGAAGCAAAAATTAAAATTTGTGAATTTGCAAAGAAATTTGACCTACTGGAATCAACAGTCCGAACGATTATAAAAGGTAAAAAAAAAGTTGTGGAAGGGAAGCTGTGAAAGATTCTCAATCTCTGAATTCAAGCATCATTCATAAACGTCATGGTATTATCACTCTGATGGAAACATTGTTAAAATTATGTTGTGATAATCAAGTACGAGTGAAAAATTGTCCTGTTGATCAAAACACGGTGTGCTCTCAAGCTAAGCAGATTTTTGAGAGACTAAGAGAAGAAGCTGGGGAGGCGGCCAAAGATGAAATGTTTAAAGCTAGTAACGGCTGGTTCTGCCGATTCAAAAGTCGTTGTAATTGGCATAGCATCGCAGAGAGTGGAGAGGCGGCAAGCGCTGATAAAGAAGCTGCATCTTTCTATCCAGAAAAACTCAAGACAATCATAGAAGAAGGTGGCTACACTAGCCAAACCATATTCAACGTAGACGAAACCGGTCTTTTTTGGAAGAAAATGCCTAAAAGAACTTTTATCGCGCGTGAAGAGAAAACCTTTCCAGGTTTTAAAGCCGCCAAAGATCGATTGACAGTGATGGTTGGTGCGAATGCAGCTGGTGATTGTAAATTGAAACCTCTCTTAGTTTATCGCTCAGAAAATCCAAGAGCCTTAAAAAATAAATCTAAAGCTGGTTTGCCCGTCATTTGGAAGTCTAATGCGAAAGCTTGGGTGACAGGTTCTCTTTTTGAAGACTGGTTTGGCCATCATTTTATTCCTGAAGTCGAACGTTATTGCCAATTAAAAGAAATCCCATTTAAAGTGATGCTAATAATTGACAATGCACCAGGTCACCCTCCTGCTACTCTAATTAATTTCGACCCACGGGTGAAAGTTGTATTTTTGCCACCAAACACCACCAGCTTGCTTCAACCGATGGACCAGGGAGTCATTAAAACATTTAAAGCTTACTACACAAGACGATCGTTTGCGCATCTACATGAAGCTATGCGACAAGACAACGAGCTTTCTGTCAAAGACTTTTGGAAGCAATTCAATGTTTTAGATGCTGTTAGAATTGTTGGACAATCTTGGAATGAGATTTCACAAAAAACTTTGAATGGCGTCTGGAAAAAACTGTGTCCATTCTTTTTCACCACCGAAACCCAAGGAGAATCAGCGCCAGATCTTGAACAAATCGATAGTGTAATTGAAGAAGTGGTCGATATTGCCAAACAATTAAATTTAGAGGTGGATGGTGCTGACGTTCAAGAATTGCTGGATTCACACAATCAAGAGCTGAAAATTGACGAGATTATAGAAATGCGTGAGCATGAGCAAGACATTGAACAACTGATTCGTTAGACCAAGTTGAATTGGAAAATCAAATGACGATTGCAAACTTAACAGAAGGCTTCAGTTCAATTGAAAAGGGGTTACAAATTTTAGAAAAAATAGACTCCAACGAAGAGCGCATTTCTACTACAAAACGGGGAATAAAAAATTATTGGCGTGCTACAAGGAAATTTTGCGTGAAAAGAAGAAAAATTTAACTCGTCAGGCGACAATGTTAGAATATACGAAGCCTTCTACATTAAAATAACTTTGGTTTACGTTTTTTTTCATAACAATGTAAATTGTTTATTATCTAAAATTTTATTAAACATTTTCCTTATAAATTATTGTTTTCTTTAGACTCTGGTCCCAATTAAACATAATTTATATGTATTTATATGCAAAATTGAACCCTGACTTACGCAAATTTGACTTATACGGTTATCACTCCGTCCCACCTATCGCGTAAGTCCGGGGTATAACTGTACTGCTCTACACTGTTGGATCATACTGCAGTAGAGATATTTCAGAAATATTGTTTTGTGATCAATATATCACCATATTGCACAGCCCTCCCTCATCACCAATTAATTGTTTCAATATCTTTTGACTAAAATTAAGACTGCCTAAGGAATTATATAATGTAACTTGCATCTTGTATTTCCACACAAGCTCATGCTCCTGATAAGATCAGTCTGGTTAGTAGGCAAGCATTCTGATACCAATATCATGAGGACCCATCATAAAGTTTAAATACAGCACAGCCAGTGCACAGTCATTAACTTCAAATATACACACAGCTACACTAGAAGTAATCTTTCATATGAATAAAAAGTATTAGTCTGTATAAAAAACCAAACCCAAAGTAGCACATCTAACATAATAAATATAAATTTTGCTTACCAAATCTGCTTCATAATCCTTGTTGACATGCCTTATAAATACTCCTCTAACATGTTCTTCATCCTCCTGAAAACAAAGGATCAACATAATCAACACCAGATTATGTGTGTGTGTATAGATCACATTTACTCCCTGTTGTAACACAGCTGATTAAAATCTAGTAACACAAAACTTTTAAATTATATGTTTTAGAGACTTACAAATAGATGGTTCCATTTCTACCTTGACAGTGGGTTTCATGTCCAACTGCAAGGTAGTTATAGAGTGAATGGCAAATTTGCTGTGACTTAATTTTAATGAAAATATTCAATAACATATTTCTTAAACTATATTACAATTACGTCAGTCACTACATCTGGTGAAAGAAAAAATTTGCTATGCAATTTTAATGAAATCGACTTGCCATTCTATAATTTCCTAACACCTGATATCTGGTTCTACAAGGAAGGAAAATGTACAACTGATTTGCTGTGCAATTAAAAGGACATTATGGGCATGAGTCTTTTACTATTATAAGAGACACTTGAAAATATGCATATTGAGTTCTTTGTATAATTTGGACACAAAAATTATTAAATCCTTAATCCACCAATGATACCTATAAGATTTTATCTTATACCAATCAAATAATATGGTTATTTGCAAGGGAAGTGCCTGTACCTTCACGTAGCAGCGTTTTTAAATATCACCACAAAAAGGATAATGTCATGAGAAGTTTCGGCTGGTCATAACTAAGGTAATTTTGTATCATTACGTTATGTCTGTATATCTCATTGTACAACCACCCAAATTACTATTATCATAGAGGTTGGTTAGGAAATGATCTAGGGTGGTTGTGACCAATGTGTCTTTTATAATGGCGAATTGAGAAAGAAAGCTGGTTGAATTAGTACATTAGTAATATTACAAAATCTAGGCAGGGTTAATGTTTGCTAAGATTCTAGTTATTCTTATATTTGTATTGTGAATCATCAGAAAGTGCTATATAGTTGTGAGAACTTTTGTTTACTGATATCAATGCATGGTGGCAAGAATCTCGAATAGTTGAAGACTTAGGAGAAAACAATGACACACAGGACGGACAACAGCACAAACAAAAATGAGTGAACATTGCGATCATTTCACACACAGAACAGTGTGTGTTCAGCAATTCAGGTAGTGATGAGCCTCATTCTGCAGGGCCTTGTTACCTAGGGTAAGATAATGAAATCAAATGATTGCGCCACCCTCCCGGCCCTAATGTAGACAATGCATGATGTGTTACCCATCTATTGGGTGTAGAAGCTGTAGCAAAAATGCTAGGACAATTTTAGATTGTTGTAATTGGTTTTCACCAACACAGTCATAAAAGAACTAAGGGAAAACACTAATTTTTATTTAAAAGAGCTATACAATAACTTTACCCATGAGATAAATTTTTAAGAGATTAGTGCTTTACTGAGTCTTTTTCACCTAGCACAAATAAAGAAAGATCATCATTTGAATGCACAAGAGTTGTGGATTGGTGATGGGACTGCACCAGAGTATTGTAGAACCACTATGACAATGAGTTACTTTAGCTTTGTGCACTAAAATTTGGTACTGCAAGTGACAGAAATTTCTGAAAGGCAACTGGAAATTTAGCACATAAACGAATCAGTTTGATGATTTTGCCAGTTGCTGTAAACAAATAATCAGACTAAATAATGTATAACTGTGATTAAAATATGTGAAGCATTTTAAAATCAGTGAATGTTCTAGCAGTACATCCCAAATATAAATATAGCATAAAAGTTTATGCGCTGGTAGAGGCATTCATGTTCTACAGAGCCAACTTAAAACCATATTGTTATTATTTCACCAAGTCGGTGGGCTTAGTCAGGTTTTTAAAGGCTAAAAGCCTTAACTAAATAAAAAATTAATATTTTTTCAATTAATTAAATAAAAGAGTTAATATTTTCCTATTTATTAAATAATTTATTTAAAAACACTATAACGAAAATACTCTTGATTTATTATCTCACAATAAATGGCTATCAATTGCTACAGTGGAACCCTCTTATAAGGTTCTTCAGGGGTCCACAAGAAAGTGACACTATAAGAGGGAAACAAAAATNTTTCACCAAGTCGGTGGGCTTAGTCAGGTTTTTAAAGGCTAAAAGCCTTAACTAAATAAAAAATTAATATTTTTTTAATTAATTAAATAAAAGAGTTAATATTTTCCTATTTATTAAATAATTTATTTAAAAACACTATAACAAAAATACTCTTGATTTATTATCTCACAATAAATGGCTATCACTTGCTACAGTGGAACCCTCTTATAAGGTTCTTCAGGGGTCCACAAGAAAGTGACACTATAAGAGGGAAACAAAAATNTTGCTACAGTGGAACCCTCTTATAAGGTTCTTCAGGGGTCCACAAGAAAGTGACACTATAAGAGGGAAACAAAAATTCAAGAATTTGGACACCAAAAGATATAAAATTATGCACCGTAATAAACACACAACTCTACATAATGAACAAAACAAATGTTTCTTTTAAATACATAATCTTTTAAGAAATTTTATCTCCTGGTTGCGAAATCATAAAATTAGTATACGAGTAAAAGATTATTGTACACGAAAAACAAGCACAATTGTTCGTGGCAGTTTGTCTCCTGGT
>NQII01004053.1:197031-222038 GCA_002778355.1 Clitarchus hookeri
GGCCCAACTTCAGTCAAACGCATACGCATATGAAATATTGCTCATCTATTTGTCAAAATAATCACATCACTGAACACGCCACTTAATAACGTCTTATGTTATTGTGATAAATGGGTACATTCCCATTTAGAAGACCAAAGTTGATATTAATATCTCGGTACTTAATTACATCTCGGGGGCATAGATGGTGTCTTATGAGCCCCATAGTGCAATTTATGAATTCAAAATCAAAATGTTGATACCTTTAGCAGTTTGGAAGATATTTCAGGCAAACATTTTAGCTGAATAACCCTGTATTGTCATCCTAGTCTCACTGACACCTTTAAGGTGCAGGAAAAACATGTAAGGTGGAGGACACACATTTAAAGTGCAGGAATAGCAAGTAGTCCTAATTAACTATTAACAACAAACATCTTANTGTAAGGTGGAGGACACACATTTAAAGTGCAGGAATAGCAAGTAGTCCTAATTAACTATTAACAACAAACATCTTAGTATATCTAGCTACTTGATTCTCACTATCCTCTAAACACACACAGTGTAAACAAAAAAGGAATAACTGAAAACTACTTACCACATCAACAACCAATTCTAATCCAGAGCTTAACACCATTTCTGGTACTTGAAATCGCTGGACAACTCTTTCACTTACTGTATCCATTGTTAGTGATCTGCAAATAACAGAGATTAAGAACTACTAATATCATTGGTAATACACAACTACAGACATTCCAACAACTTTCATAATTCAAAAAGCAGGAAAAGTATGACTTTTTGAATCAAACATAGGGGAAAAAAAACAACTTTAAGAGTACATACATTTGACTCATTTTCCTGTATATTATACTATTTTATATAGTGAATATGTTCACAAGGCAACTTCCAATTTTAAACTATTCTGTAAATAGTTTATTTATGAGTAAATGAACACAGTTAACAATTAAAGAAGTTTATAAAATCTCTTTTGTAATATCCCCAACCAAATGACGGGTTAAGCTAAACACAACTTCTAGACCCATTATGTTAAAAGTCACAAGGAGGATGTCCAAGTTCATGAGGGATGGAGGTCTTAATGAAAATAAAGAACCAAATTTAATTTGTTTATATATTTATGCTATAAAAATACACACAACAATAATTTACAACATTATAATAGCCATCTATACTATCAACACTTACTATTCTCAATGAATGTAATATTTAATGACATTCTCAATTCTAATTAAATTCCTTAACAACATCTTTGTATTGGTTAGTCATTTAATTCACACTTATTATTTACACATATTGAATCTGTCTAATACCATCATTCCAAATGTCTGTCACTCATGCATCCAGTCCCATTGTTCTGCCAGTCAGTCTCTCTCTCCCCTGTACCAATGCTCGCAGACTTCAATCTCGCTGGTCACTGACGTCGCAGATCATCGCTTTGCTGGCTCTGCATGCCTGGCATGTAAGCCCGCACAAAGCTCCAGACTGTCTACTCTGAGGTCTGTGGCAGCTTATACAGACCCGCTGGCCCTATCAAGGTTTCCCACACACAGAGCATCATTGAGGGAGGCGAGAGCAATGACCAGAAAATTCTAGCAACAATATCCCCTGACATTCAATCTCCTTGAAGACAGGTGAAGCAGGAGTCAAAACAGCATTATCAGGAACACATCAATAATCCATGGCAGCTCATTTGTAATTGCAAGTTTCTCAGGTTACCAGTGATAGTCCACCCTCAACGAGGGAAAGATGAATTGAANGATAGTCCACCCTCAACGAGGGAAAGATGAATTGAACCAAGCAAAAGGTGCCACCCGCAATCTCTGTGCACACTTTTGGTTACCGGTGATGCCCTGGAGCACTGCACTTCGTATATCAGAAGGGGAGGGCAAGGAAAACAATAGAGTCATGGCATGTACCACTGCCACTTCTCATGTCTGTTCATCCCGAACACTCTGCAACATCTGGACCTTTGTAAAGTGCCAGTCGGTTGATGTACACAACACTTTGCTTTGCCAGATAGCTTTGAAGACAAATTCTAAAGATATAATTGATCTGTTTCCTAATCCTACAGGGACCTTCCCAACATTTCTGTACAGAATTCTTTTTGCCTCTGTGGGTTCTACAGCCATACCAGTTGTCCTCTAAATACCTTGCCTGACATCCTGTCATACGTCTCATCCTGCCACCATTTAGTCTGAGGTGCTGCCAAACAAAATTAGAAATGCTGACTAGTATGCGACAATTTGCTGGCATACTTTGCAGCACAGCTTCCTTTATGGTGTTACCCTTGTAGATTAGTGAACTGCCAAGCAGTAAGCAAGGAGAATGAATTCCAGTCCTTTTAATTGTCTGCCACAAAAATTGACAGATAATGCTCAAGAGTGTGGNGCCAAGCAGTAAGCAAGGAGAATGAATTCCAGTCCTTTTAATTGTCTGCCACAAAAATTGACAGATAATGCTCAAGAGTGTGGTTAAGCCTCTCAACCATTCCATCGCACTGAGGGTGCAAGGCTATAGTCCTAGTGTTATTCAACCATAGAATCTTTGTTACATCTTGGAACACAGCAGCTTCAAAATTTCATCCCTGATCCGAATGGAGCACTAGTGCCACCCCAAACCTCGAGAAGACATGCTCTATGAGTGCATCGTCCACAGTACGTACTTCTTGGTTGGGGGCGGGAATAACCTCAGGTCACTTAGTAATCTTGGGCCACCAGTAGGTACTGATTACCTCTCTCTGTGGCATGCAAGTGGCCCAGAATATTAACACCATTCTCTCTAATGGGGCTCCAACACTGTATTTCTGGATGTGACCTTGTACCCTAGTCCTTGGTCCCTTCCTCTCAGTGCAGGTGCTGCACATTCGGCACTAATTCTGAACATCCTGCCTACAATTAAGCCAGTAGAATCTCTGCCTAGGTCTTATAAGTACCAATGTAAACACTGGCTGCATTATTATGCAGTTTAAGACTTTGGTAATCCTGCATTCTGGAAGGACCAACTCTAAGCATGTGGCTTTCCCATCATTACTTTCCCACCTCCTGTATAGCACATTATTCTCCAGTAAAAGAAAATTCCACTGTGCCCTGTATGTTTCCCATTATAGCCAACAGCCAGCTTCTTTCCACTGTAGTAATGAATGCAAAGTTGGATGCAAAGTGTGATCATTTAGTTGATATTTCCTAATACCCTCACCACTCCACGTAGGTGACCTACCACAAGATACAGAACCTTGGATTCCTGTCCTCCATACATTAGGTGATTGTTTCTTCAAGACATTCACAATGATGACAGAATGGTTCACACTGTCTCCTAGAAAATGCAACTGCACTGCTGTGAAGGCATTCAGATCTGTGCTGTACTTAAAAGTCCTATTCTTGAAAATGCTTTATCTACTAAGCTATCTGAATTTGAAATTTTTGAAATTTTGTAGCCGGAAAAATAAAGAATGGTTAGCTCCTAGAATAAAATATCTGCCATAAAGGTCGGGTACAAGTGTGAAATTGAATTCACAATGGCCGCAAGCTCCCTGTGCATAAGACAGTAATTTCTCTCAGGCTTATAACATACCTCACTGAAATATTCTAGTGGTCTCTCCTTCCAATTATAAATTCTGTGATAACACAGCTCCAAAACCTCCCTCACTAGTATCAGTATCCAGAATGCACAAGCCCTCACTGTTCAGGAATCCCAGGACTTCTGAGAACCAGTTTCATGTCGGCTGCGGCAACTTTCTGGAACATAGTCTAAGGCTGATAGGTACTCTTCAAATGTCCTTCCTGCCACAATGAAGTCATATGAGTAAACTCAACAGGTATTTAAAGGGATGATTGTCAATCAGGAAAGTGTAAGGTGGCAGGGGCGTTGCACAACCCAAAAAGCATACTTTGAATTGCCAGGTTCCTTTCCCTTGGACAAAAAAATGGCATTCTCTTGGTTCTCAGGGGCCACACATTGCCAGTACCCACTCTTCATGTCCAAAGTAGAAAACCTTTGTGAACCTCTAGGTATTTCTGTGTCTCGTGTATCCTTGGATGTGGATATGAGTCTGTCACGTTATTAAGGTGGCGATAGTCCACACAAAACCTCGGACATAGATCTTACATCATAACGAGTACTATGGGGGAAGACCACTGACTAACTGGTGGTTGGTTCTAGCCTATATAATACCTCCATTTTCTTAAGAATAACCCTCAACTGCCTCATGTTAAGCTAGTGGTAGTCATCTTGGTAGTGCTTTATGGGCCTGGCATCTCCTGTATCAATGCGGTGGCAGGTTACATTAATACTTCCTTCCAAGGTTATTTGGTCCACACGAGAAAGCATCCCTATTTCTCTGCAGTAATTCAGAGAAAGCCTTCTCCTGTCACCAGTTGAGGTTCTCTCTTGTTCTTACTAGCAGTTTGCCCAGTATTTCTGGTGGAGGACATTCAGTTTGTTTAAGCTTTTGGAACATTTGGATGAACCCGTGACCTGCTTTCAAACCCCCTACCACAGCCCCCATGTCAAGACAAACAGCACTATCAGACAAATTAATTATTCTAAATGGGAAACTATCAAGAGTTTGAAGAGACCAAAGTCCTTGCTACAATGACACTGCTTGGCAGGATGCCACCTTTCTCTGCTGGCCCAACTACCTAGGCCCAAACATCACATAAATATTCCTTGACATTTACCTATAATGACAATTTCACTAGAAGCAGGTAGTACAGTGGGTTGATAACAGACTACTGGGTAACTCATTGGCAAGGACAAGGCCGTTTTGACACCACCAACGTGGTACCGTTTACCCATAGCACACCATGTTGAGTTTCCCCCTATGTCTGTTGATCACTGGCTTAAAGCCACCTGACACTTCACCAGTGTTTTGTGAATCACCATCAACCGCCATCCTGACTTCTGGCTCAGGAGAGAGAGGTTGGTGAGTTGNACTACCTAGGCCCAAACATCACATAAATATTCCTTGACATTTACCTATAATGACAATTTCACTAGAAGCAGGTAGCACAGTGGGTTGATAACAGACTACTGGGTAACTCATTGGCAAGGACAAGGCCGTTTTGACACCACCAACGTGGTACCGTTTACCCATAGCACACCATGTTGAGTTTCCCCCTATGTCTGTTGATCACTGGCTTAAAGCCACCTGAGACTTCACCAGTGTTTTGTGAATCACCATCAACCGCCATCCTGACTTCTGGCTCAGGAGAGAGAGGTTGGTGAGTTGNACTTCACCAGTGTTTTGTGAATCACCATCAACCGCCATCCTGACTTCTGGCTCAGGAGAGAGAGGTTGGTGAGTTGGCGATATAATGATGCAATCCTACGGATCAGGTTTACTCGCAGGAAGGGATGTTAGTGATGGAGTCTTTGGCTTGTTGACTTTTTTCACAGCAACTTGATACAGAGATTTGGTAACAACAACCGGCTTTGACAGTTTTTTCTCAGCTGGCCCACACTGTGTACCAACTGTTGAGGTTCATGGCACCAGAATTCGCAGTGGCTTTGGTTCACTCACTGACACTTCTGTCTGGGTAGCCATATTGACTGTCCGAGTAGACTGCTGGTAAAGAATTGGCAACAACACTGTAGGAAACAGGAGGATTCCCTGTAAAGCATGGAATATTTCTGGACCTCGACAAAGGAAACATTTTCAGTGGCCCGGGTTCGCAGAACAGCCTGCTCCTCCTGCAAACAGGACATCATTTGCTGCAGTTCCAACATATCACAGGTTTGCTGCACAGAGGGGTATCAGGATGTGGTGGGTCAGCACACTTTGTATAAACTGGTGAATTCCTACATTTTGCAGATGATCAACATAGAGGAGCATGAATAAACTGCTTAACACACACATTCAAGTAGCAGACTTTGATAACTGAGGGGAGGTCACAAACACGAAAATTCAAGAAGAGAGTAGCTGTAGGCGACTTAATACCATTAGTTGTCTTCAGTACACGGTGAACATCAATGACATACCAAGTCTGCAACTCGCGTAAGACCTCGCTATCCGGAATGTCAGTCAGGTCAGGATACCAGATGATNCAATGACATACCAAGTCTGCAACTCGCGTAAGACCTCGCTATCCGGAATGTCAGTCAGGTCAGGATACCAGATGATGCCCTTGCTGAAGTTGAGTGAAACATGGAACTTGACCTCAAAAGGAAACTATGCAGTTGCCTCACTGAAAAGTCTTCATCGCCAGGAGCCCCCTGGACTGGGCAGCATTCNACCTCAAAAGGAAACTATGCAGTTGCCTCACTGAAAAGTCTTCATCGCCAGGAGCCCCCTGGACTGGGCAGCATTCAATGTCTCAACCAGAAGCTCATCCCTTTCACTAATAATCTTGCAGTCAACCGGACCATCAGCTGCTGCAGTAATAACTTTTTTTTGTAATTCAAAATGTGCCACCTTTTCAAAAGTATTTCCTAAACCTTGGATAACAAAAAATGTGGCACAGGTAACTTAACAGTGGTAGACTGACACATAACAGAATCACAACCTAAATCACTACCAGTATTGTCGTGGTGGAGTTTGAAGTAGCAATTGAGGGCATTACCCTTTTGTGCAGTGCTTTTAAAAACCATGTAGGAGTCCCCTCGTACTAGTACTCATCANAGCAATTGAGGGCATTACCCTTTTGTGCAGTGCTTTTAAAAACCATGTAGGAGTCCCCTCGTACTAGTACTCATCAGCCTCAGCCAGCCATTTTAAGGGGAGGGGGGAGAGAGAAAAGAAGCCAGTGGTTAAAATACCTCACGTACTGTGTTNGCCTCAGCCAGCCATTTTAAGGGGAGGGGGGAGAGAGAAAAGAAGCCAGTGGTTAAAATACCTCACGTACTGTGTTGTTGAGAGAAGGACCAACCTCCTACAAACCTAAGAAAATCATACTCCCTCAGTGAGGTCAGTTTTATTCCTCATTCAGATGGGAAAATATCCCAAGCTTCCCACTATAAAGGACCCCTTTAGTGCTATTTCAGGGGACTTGCGGTTGATTACACCTGCCTCTTCCATACAACAGTAACATGTAAACTCTGCAGGTCTGGGTGCATTGGCCAATTGGCCATGACACCCCCTCCTGCCAAGAAGGCACCAATTGGTGCTACGTGGGTGTACATGTGCATGGCTACACACTCTGCACCTAGATTTGCCTCCTGGGCCAGTGAGAAGGGTTCTCTAGACCGTTACCAACAAAGGCACCACGTATGGTCCCACAATTGAGAGGCAGCACTCAGTTTCGAGGATAGACCCTCATAAGTAAGCTTGAGATTATGCTGTAGAAAGGTACTACAGGACCTGGCGAGATGAAGAAAAACAGGTGACAAGACCGAAGAAGGAAAAAAGAGAAAAAGAAATGTGAGACGATCAGATGAACACATTTGAAGTCCCGAATGTGTACCGATTGGTCGCCTTTTACAACAAGCACGGGTTGACTGAGGTGGTATTCTAAAACCTTGCCAACCACACAGGTTTTCACTTTGTATAATAAATAGTTTGCTAAGAGAGATATCGATCACAAAACATAAGGTTAGAGGTAACTGTGATACTTATAAATTTAAAATTAAATAGATCTTCATATGTACAGTTAAGTGTATATGCAGTTTTTACAAAGTGCATGCTTAGACTTACAGAACCCATCGTAATCCAGTTTTGTCACTGTATAATTTTTCTCAGCACTATTCCTTGTCCTACTAGCAATAGCAATAGTCTCCTCAGTCCCGCAGTCATCTAACTGTGCCAACTTAGCACCAAGGGTGTACGTAGAAGCGTCAGTATATAACAGGGACTCTCACCCTTGCACTGGATGGTAGACAGCATGTACTGTCAAAAAGATAGTTTTCAGCTGGTCAAAAGCTTGCTAATGTTCTGTGGTCCAATTACACACTTGCCCTTTCTTCAACAGAGAAAACAAAGTAACAGCAATTTTAGAAATTTGGTCAGAATAGTTGCGGTAAAATCCCAGAACTCCTAGGAATGCTCTCAGTTGAGTAGTAGTAGTAGGTACTGGAAATTGAGTTATTGCCTGGAGCTGTTCAGGTGCAGTGCAAATTCCTTCACTGATTATGATATGGCCTACGAAAGGTACTTCAGTTCTGCAAAAGAGTGACTTACATATCTTCACTGTCATACCGGCATATTTTAGTATGGAAATAACTATACGTATATGCCTTACATGTTCTTCAAAAGATGATGAAGTAATAAGTATGTTAGCAACATACGCTCTTGCAAAGCCTTTGCACTTTTCTCTCAATGTTACATCAAGACGACGTGTAAATTCAGCCACTGCATTCCATAAACCAAAAGGTATTACAGTGAACACATACTGCTGATTCCCGAATACGAATGTGTTGTGAATCACTGGACAGAGGTACTTGCCAATATGCACTAGTTATGTCTACGGTAGTCAAAAACTTTACTCTCTTATACAATCTTAACACATCCCTAGTTTGAATGGGACACTCCCTGTCCTTGACAGTAATCTTATTTAGACTTCTAGAATCTAAGCACAAGCTAACAGTACCATCACGTTTTCTTACGCATACCATAGGACTTTATTATGGACTTGCCTCAGTATAATACAGTTTGAGATACTCTTCTGCCTCAGATAAATACTTAGCAGGTATAGGATATGCTTTCTTGTAAAATGGGATATTGTCCACGACTCTAACTTTTACCTGATACTTCAGACATACATTGCTGGTGTACACTAAGCATACTGTACAGTTGACGTTTCTCTAAGTCCGATATGGTAGTAACTGATGCAACAGCATTGCTAATTTCTTCAGCTGAAAAACATTAACATCTTTACTTAACAAGCCAACCATACTGTCGGAAGTCTGCCACTTCTCTGGGACAGGTTACGTTACATTAGTGTCAAGAGAAGTTATCAGCCAACTTCCAAAATTATGCCAAACTATGTCAGAAAATCTGTACCAAGGATTAGTGGTTTAGCCAAACCTTTGACAATCAGTACCATTGCTTGTTTTCTAGGTCCCAAGCCATATATAGTCAGCATCGTCTGCTTATAACTACAGGACTTGCTATAGACACTACACCTATTATCTTCAACCTACGTACTGGGAAAACTAAGCTTGTGTCAGAGGCTTTCAATCTGCTTAACAAGCTCCTCACAACTAACTTCAGCCCCGCTGTCAAGTAAGGTAGGTACAGTAATACCATAAAGACTTAAATTTAATGCAGGACACAAAGAAACTCTTGAGTTAGGCAACACTTCATAAACCTTCCCATAACAAGAGATCTAGAGTTAAAACTGCAGAAGTGTGAACAGGTTTACCTACNAGGCAACACTTCATAAACCTTCCCATAACAAGAGATCTAGAGTTAAAACTGCAGAAGTGTGAACAGGTTTACCTACATCAGTACAAACAATTTCTGGAGTGGTAATATCAATTTTCGTCCATACAAAGCCATCTCCCTGGGTCAGCACTCTGAGACGTTAACCGCCAACCCTGTCTAGTTTAACTTCTCCTTAGGGTTGGAAGGGTTTCCAGCCTGTGATGAGGTAAAAGGATTACCTTGAGTAGAAGGTTAAAAAACAGGAGCCAAAGGATTCAAAAGCTCGTTCTTTTGAAAGTAAACTTGTCGATTACTTGTAGATTGATATTGCGGTTGAAGGGCAGGAGGTGGTGCAGAGGAAGTTTGGCATCACCTGCCATTGCAGAAAAGGTTTTTGCCCCTGATCAAAATTTTGTAATGGCATAGGTGGGGAGCTACTGACACACTAAAACCAGGTTGCATCATACACACTGGTTGCATTTGCCAAAATTCTGCGAGTTATTGTTCCCTTTTCGTTTACTGTTAAGAGAACCACATTGATTTGGACGTGGTGAAGAAATAGAATTATTATTATGATTGGGCAAAACATAAACAGTCCCATCGGAATGTATGTAAGCGCAAGGTATAGGTGCAATGTCCTTGTTACCCTTTGCTTGTAATTATTTGAATTACCATTCCAGCAGTACCCTGGTGAAAATATTTTTTTCCTTATTTTTATTGGAAGAATAGTAGAATTTGCTCTTTTGAACTGGCCCTTTTGGATAGAAATTTTTTTCCTCCAAACCCTCTTCAGAATCAAACTAAAGTACATTTACTTTCAGGAAAATTTGTGTGACCTGCATTATGTTGGTTTCTGGGGTGCTGGTATAAAGGTGGAGTACGAGGTGGTGCTGGCCTGTCAACATCTCTACTAGGGATAAGTTTCTGTCTTTCTGACCGATATATTTTTAAGATCTGATGGCAAAAGTTAGAAAGATTAGTGAAAGATCTGTTGGCCCACTTGTCTTGATATCTAGTTGGAAGCTGTGACACAATGACTTTGGCAAATTCCTGGTCTTCCAAGGGTGCATTTAGATGCCTTGTATGGCCAAATATCTTGGACAGGGTTGTTCTAGGGTTTTACCACGCCTTGAGACGTACTTGTCCACATGTAACCTAGCTCATAAATTACCCTGGGTCCGAGCATTCCAGTACTGTTATAGAAAAATGTTTTTGAACTGGCTGAATGAGTGAGTTTGTTTCTTGACCATTTCCCACCAGTAGAAAGCTGTTGACTTTAGACTTAAGCCTAAACAAAGCAATAATAACNCTAAACAAAGCAATAACTCCTCCTCAGATAAACCAAACAATTTTGCATAGTCCTCAAGTTTTCTTATGTAGCTTACAGGGTTTTCACATGTATTTCCGGCAAAAGTTGGTATTCCATCAGATCATTGCTTAGCCGGGTGGTGAAGTAAAACAGCAGTAAGATTCAGAACAGAAATGTTTGTGACAGTAGGATGCGAAAATGTGTGTTGTGTAGGGTCATGTAATTCAGTAGGTGGTATGTGTTTCGGCGATACAGTAGCTGGTGTAATCCTCAGCTGATTCAGTTCCTTATCGACCATACTCAACTTCTCACGCAATACACATCTTTGTTGTTCATAATTATGCTTAGCTGTATGATAAGCACTTTCAGTCTGACGCAGCCGTCTATGTGACACTCAAAACTGGTTAACTGTTGGTCGACATTAGCCATTACATTTGGATCAGGTGTGACTGACATAGTTGGCCTACTTTCAACAGTAGTGATTCTAGTCTCCAGCCCCATCATATGTACTTTTAGTGAGTTAGAGGAATTTTCCAAATTTTTCTGCAGACTCTACTAACTGCCTTACTGTAGCTAGGCTGACCTTACGGCAGTTATTTGCAATTCTGTTTCCTCCAACGTGTAACTTTTTCATCGACACACACCTCTAACCTGNACCTTGAGTAGAAGGTTAAAAAACAGGAGCCAAAGGATTCAAAAGCTCGTTCTTTTGAAAGTAAACTTGTCGATTGATATTGCGGTCGAAGGGCAGGAGGTGGTGCAGAGGAAGTTTGGCATCACCTGCCATTGCAGAAAAGGTTTTTGCCCCTGATCAAAATTTTGTAATGGCATAGGTGGAGCTACTGACACACTAAAACCAGGTTGCATCTGCCAAAATTCTGCGAGTTATTGTTCCCTTTTTGTTTACTGTTAAGAGAACCACATTGATTTGGACGTGGTGAAGAAATAGAATTATTATTATGATTGGGCAAAACATAAACAGTCCCATCGGAATGTATGTAAGCGCAAGGTATAGGTGAAATGTCCTTGTTACCCTTTGCTTGTAATTATTTGAATTACCATTCCGGCAGTACCCTGGTGAAAATATTTTTTCCCTTATTTTTATTGGAAGAATAGTAGAATTTGCTCTTTTGAACTGGCCCTTCATGATATAAATTTTGTTCCTCCAAAGCCCCCTCCGGAATCAAACTAAAGTACATTTACTTTCAGGAAAATTTGTGTGACCTGCATTATGTTGGTTTCTGGGGTGCTGGTATAAAGGTGGAGTACGAGGTGGTGCTGGCCTGTCAACATCTCTACTAGGGATAAGTTTCTGTCTTTCTGACCGATATATTTTTAAGATCTGATGGCAAAAGTTAGAAAGATTAGTGAAAGATCTGTTGGCCCACTTGTCTTGATATCTAGTTGGAAGCTGTGACACAATGACTTTGGCAAATTCCTGGTCTTCCAAGGGTGCATTTAGATGCCTTGTATGGCCAAATATCTTGGACAGTGTTGCTCTAGGGTTTTACCACGCCTTGAGACGTACTTGTCCACATGTAACCTAGCTCATAAATTACCCTGGGTCCAGGCGTTCCAGTACTGTTATAGAAAAATGTTTTTGAACTGGCTGAATGAGTGAGTTTGTTTCTTGACCATTTCCCACCAGTAGAAAGCTGTTGACTTTAGACTTAAGCCTAAACAAAGCAATAACTCCTCCTCAGATAAACCAAACAATTTTGCATAGTCCTCAAGTTTTCTTATGTAGCTTACAGGGTTTTCACATGTATTTCCGGCAAAAGTTGGTATTCCATCAGATCATTGCTTAGCCGGGTGGTGAAGTAAAACAGCAGTAAGATTCAGAACAGAAATGTTTGTGACAGTAGGATGCGAAAATGTGTGTTGTGTAGGGTCATGTAATTCAGTAGGTGGTATGTGTTTCGGCGATACAGTAGCTGGTGTAATCCTCAGCTGATTCAGTTCCTTATCGACCATACTCAACTTCTCATGCAATACACGTCTTTGTTGTTCATAATTATGCTTAGCTGTATGATAAGCACTCAGTCTGACGCAGCCGTCTATGTGACACTCAAAACTGGTTAACTGTTGGTCGACATTAGCCATTACATTTGGATCAGGTGTGACTGACATAGTTGGCCTACTTTCAACAGTAGTGATTCTAGTCTCCAGCCCCATCATATGTACTTCTAGTGAGTTACAGGAATTTTCCAAATTTTTCTGCAGACTCTACTAACTGCCTTACTGTAGCTAGGCCTGACCTTACGGCAGTTATTTGCAATTCTGTTTCCTCCAACGTGTAACTTTTTCATCGACACACACCTCTAACCTGNCTGACCTTACGGCAGTTATTTGCAATTCTGTTTCCTCCAACGTGTAACTTTTTCATCGACACACACCTCTAACCTGTCAAAACTTTCGCCGAGTTGCTCTACCAATACAGCCTGAGTGTTACGGTTCTGAATTAAGCTTTCAATTTGTGACTAATTCAGAAACAGAATTTTGGGTACTAGTGACATTTGCATGGAGGGTCTGCATGGTAAAATGTGATTCAACTTTCATTGCATTCAATTGGCCTTCCAAATTACCAGTAGCAGTTTCAAATTATTTTCCAAATTACGTGTTTGGGTTTCAAATTGCTTATTCAAAACATCAAATTTCAAATTTTGCTCTTGTAATTAATGCTGTAAATTAAGTGTTAATGCTTCATTGTAGTTTTATTGNAAACATCAAATTTCAAATTTTGCTCTTGTAATTAATGCTGTAAATTAAGTGTTAATGCTTCATTGTAGTTTTATTGTTCACTCAAATCATTATTTAAATTAAGATTATTGATTTCCAACTTATGTTCTAAGTTGGGAGTAGTGGTTTCANTTGTTCACTCAAATCATTATTTAAATTAAGATTATTGATTTCCAACTTATGTTCTAAGTTGGGAGTAGTGGTTTCATGGTGGTGTTGGAATGCTTGGAGACATTGCATAATGGACTCTAAAGTAACAGTGTTACTAGTTTCCATGTGTGTAACTGGTATAGCATTTGGTAATTCAGGATTTACAACACTTTTCATGGCACTTTCTGGTATTTCATTAGTAGCAAAAATTTCTGTAAAAAAAGTGTTTTCAGTTTCCTCAGTGCTAGTTTCATTGATGTAAAAGGATTGGGCATGTTAACAGTAGCAGAATTGTCATCCACCATGTTGTCTTGCAAGTCTGCATCATTAGCCTCACACAGGGAGCTTCTTAAAAAATACTGCTCTCTTTATCAAACACACATATTTTCAGATCTGTCAGGCCACCACATTGGCTAGCCACTCTTTGTAACCTGCGTATCAATAATAAGTAATTTATAGTGTACAAAACTAGTTTTACTGAGTTACTGTTCGAAATATTAAGTATGGGTGTGAAAGAGAAGCCTTGTATATAAGCTGCTATTAATTTCTCTGCAGGGCAGCCAGACACACAAGAATTATGTGGGGGAAATAATTCTTACCAATTTGTCATGACTCAATAACACATTAAATACCGCGTGAAAGATCAAAAATGATCAGAAACCTCAAATTCTCTACAAAAGGTAAGTAAAAGAAATTTTTACCTGTCTTATACAACTGGAGTAGAGCATACTAACACAAAACATATCAAAATGCAACATAAAATTAAGAACTTTAAAAGAATAATTCAATTCCAAATCTACANTACCAATTTGTCATGACTCAATAACACATTAAATACCGCGTGAAAGATCAAAAATGATCAGAAACCTCAAATTCTGTACAAAAGGTAAGTAAAAGAAATTTTTACCTGTCTTATACAACTGGAGTAGAGACATACTAACACAAAACATATCAAAATGCAACATAAAATTAAGAACTTTAAAAGAATAATTCAATTCCAAATCTACACAAATCATACAGTCGTAGTACACTGATTAGAAGGGAACATTTATTACAGTAGTAATAAATATTAGACAAATCATCATTAGACACACACGAACATATATAGTTACTAGAAATAATAATTTTAAATTAGATTTCTTACTGATAAAGCATATGAATCAGNACACACACGAACATATATAGTTACTAGAAATAATAATTTTAAATTAGATTTCTTACTGATAAAGCATATGAATCAGGTATTGAAATTTCTCAAAGCATTAAAACTTTAATATCTCTTTCTCTCTACAGCAATAAATTCAAAAAACAGCATTATGGGAAAATTTAATTATTCCAGTTAATAACATTACTTCTTGAGGAAAATGTTTATGAAAAAATTCTTATTAAAATGGACATCTTGAATAAATAAAATTGCATTACGACTAACTGGGTGTAGCACAGACTCAATCTAAGAACATCTGTGTTATGCCCTTTTAAAGAAAAATTTATGTGTTTTTTTTCTTCTGATGGAATTAATTAAATTGTTTTNGAACATCTGTGTTATGCCCTTTTAAAGAAAAATTTATGTGTTTTTTTTCTTCTGATGGAATTAATTAAATTGTTTCAATTAACAAGGAACTCAAGAGGATTATTTGACCATATTCTTTTGTACAGGCTTACTCTTGGAAGTTTCATGGTCGTNAATTAACAAGGAACTCAAGAGGATTATTTGACCATATTCTTTTGTACAGGCTTACTCTTGGAAGTTTCATGGTCGTGGAGTTTCAAGCATCCAAAGACCCAATCTTGAAGTCTTGCAAATTACACTAAAAATTATTAATCTATTGCTTTTAGGCCTCTTCAATAGCCTGCACGTATTTACTAAACTTGTTATGGCTCTCCTCCATTGCCCCTGACTTACGATGGGCGGTCTGATAAAAGATTTAAATAAATTTTACGAGAGAAAAATTTTCATGACTGGACACAATCATGTCTAGAGAGAGAGTCCCTGGGCTTGCCAATGTGCAACCCTTTCCTGCTTAATTAAAAAAAAGGATTAAATAATTTCCTGATAAGGGAATCTTATTTACAAGTTAACATTAGTGATCTCTTAGGAACTTATTGGTATACAATAATCTAGTTTGACAAGGAGAAATCACATAAAATAAAATCAAGTAATTACATAAATTTGTGAAATTAAAACATAAAATTACTTAAAATTCAGAAAAATTTAAGACAGATAATAAAATTAAATGGTGATAAAATTTTTACCATCATTTAGAATGTAAATAAACAAGAAATATTGAACTGATAGATGTAAACATTGAAATGAACTCATAATATTTACCAATATAAGTGTCAATGTGAAATGTAAACAAATGGCTAAATATTTTTCTATTTCCACAAAGTGCGAACAAAGCTGTAAATGCCCAAATTAGTAGTGACAAAGTGTAAATGAAATCGTAAATAGTATAAATGACAACGCAAATAGCCAGATAACTAATGTAAGTGATCTAGTAGATAGGGAAATAGACACTGTAAATGAAAATGTGGACAGGAAAATAGAAGGTATTAGCAAGTTAAGGAATACGAGAATTGAATATGTGTATGAGAAAATTGACAGTGTAAATGAAATAGTGAACAGTGTAAACGTAAGGATGGGCAGAGTCGAGAATGAAATTAAACAAGAAATAGGTGCATTGAAGAATGGCAGGAATTTCTTCAGTAACAGAGTTTCATTACCACATCCGCAACAACGAAAATTGGTGAAGCAGTGCAAATCATAAGAAATAAAGCGACTTTGGAGGATAGCCAGTAGCTTTGCAGCACTGGGAAATGGGGTCCAATTAAGCCCACCCCTCACAATGGTCAGACTTCTTGACCAGAGTACTACTACCAGTTCAAAATAGTTGCCACATTGAATGGCTAGTTAGATGAACAGCAGGCTTACTACCTCACCGCAGTACTGAGAGGCCCAGCACTCAGCATACTACCATTTTTGGCAGAGCAATAGTGACTGGCGTACTCCCCGCTGGTGTCTGCCCTAGAGTTACGTTTCAGCTACCGATACCTGCGGCATGCCCACAATGCCCAACTGCGAAGCCGCATCCAGCAATTCCACCTATCTCTGGAACTGGAAGGTTGCCCTGAGGAGTCACGCAACATCGCAGTAAGTTTTTCATTGATGCCATTGCCGACAGAGTTATGTCGAGCAGTATGTCTGGATGCACCCCACACCATGCAGGATGTCCTGGCCCGACCACTGGAGGAGTCAGCAAGATGGGTCCGCACACCAAAGTCCAGTACGGGCAGCGACGCTATATGAAGACAACAAAGACAGTATAAAGAAGATACTAAAGAGTGAGCTGATGCTGCAAGCTGTACACCTTACAAAGGTGTTGGAAAATGCACACAATGACCTGCAAGTACTTTCCAGACGTAACGTGCACACTGTGCCNTACACCTTACAAAGGTGTTGGAAAATGCACACAATGACCTGCAAGTACTTTCCAGACGTAACGTGCACACTGTGCTACATAGCAGTGAAAGGAGCCAATGACATGGAGCGAGTGATGTGACGGCCTATCTCAGCAGTGGCTATGAGGATGGCAATCACATGGAGGATGTGCTTCAGGAGGCAAAGAATCAGCAGCATGAGCTCGAGAAGAGTGAGGCAGTCAACTGGAGCTACCAGTGTTTCAGATTAAGTTGGACGAGGATCCAGCCACAACCTGCAGTATCCACCGCAAGTGCCAGCACTTTTCNTACACCTTACAAAGGTGTTGGAAAATGCACACAATGACCTGCAAGTACTTTCCAGACGTAACGTGCACACTGTGCCACATAGCAGTGAAAGGAGCCAATGACATGGAGCGAGTGATGTGACGGCCTATCTCAGCAGTGGCTATGAGGATGGCAATCACATGGAGGATGTGCTTCAGGAGGCAAAGAATCAGCAGCATGAGCTCGAGAAGAGTGAGGCAGTCAACTGGAGTTACCAGTGTTTCAGATTAAGTTGGACGAGGATCCAGCCACAACCTGCAGTATCCACTGCAAGTGCCAGCACTTTTCNTACCAGTGTTTCAGATTAAGTTGGACGAGGATCCAGCCACAACCTGCAGTATCCACTGCAAGTGCCAGCACTTTTCAGGTCGGTAGACGTAATCTAACGGAGGATGCACGAGGAAATTCTGTAGATGCATCATTTCAGACCGGTAATAAAGAGATTAGTCCTCCTGTAAGGCACAATGAGAAAATCCAACATAGCAGGAGGAGGGGGGCTACCAAGAGTATCCAAAATTCTTTTGTAGTTGTTCATACATAGCACAAGCCTTTTAGATGTACAGACAGGATGAAGACCCAGTATGACAGGAAAATGTTGGGTGCAGTATTTCATGAAGGACAACTGGCATCGCCGTACAACCTACAGAGTCAAAAAGGGTACTGCTCGAAGTTGCACAAATGTTGGGAAGGCCCCTACAGGATTCGAAATAAGATCAACAATTCAGTCTTTGGGATTTGTCATCAAAGCTCTTGGGCGAAGTCGAAGGCTGCCCACATTGACCGACTGGCACGGTACGAATGTCCGGATGTTGCAGAGACTGTTCGGGATGAACAGACTTGTGGAAGGGGCAGTGTTACATGCTCACTGCTTTGCATCACTTCCCTTGACCTGTTCCGTGCGAGCGAACAAAAGAGGGCAGAGTAGTAACGTGATAAGTTTGTTGCTTTTTTTTTTCAAAGGCTTATCGAAATGTACGATAGGCTTGTCGCAGCGATAAGCCGATTGCAATGTGCGCGCTCCTGACCTCGAGCAAATAGAATTTCTGCGATTATCTGAAATAATTTTCTGGTTCATTGACCTTGCCTCTCAGCGTGACTCGGGTGCAGGGACCCTTCCAGAGTGGCAAGTCAAATTATTTAAGAGAATTCAGCACTTATGTTGAAGATTGCAGTGTAGACCCTCATGATTTGTGATATTATGTGTGTAATATTTTGGGTGTCAAAAAATTATAAGTGCCAAANATTGCAGTGTAGACCCTCATGATTTGTGATATTATGTGTGTAATATTTTGGGTGTCAAAAAATTATAAGTGCCAATAATCCAAAAACCAATGACCCTAGTCACTCAGTTATAAGTTTTAATTCGTAATTACTTGTATTTTTAACTGAAATATCCATCACACATTCCAGCTGGATATTTCTTAGATATTTCTGTCAAAAATCACTGTGTCAGTTTTAATGAAAAACTTTCACGCTTTACCCTCCATTGTAGTCACAAGATTTTTGAATGAAATGTTTAATTTGATGGCACTACACACCAGCCTGGATGAGTAGCAAGTTGAACGAGCCAGGGCTGCTACACAGGAGAAGTAAGGTGGAAGCCAGAGGATAAGAAGAGACAGAGAGAATGGCAAGCTGCGAACAAGACATCCCAGCATGGTGGCTGGAGTGACAAAATAAAGGAGTTTAGTACTTCCTGCACAACTCACAGCTGGGTTTCTGCCCGACTGTGGGCTCACCTGGCCTGACAAGTCTCTGTGTACCGAGATCATCAGTGCACTGGAAAACGATATAGGAATGGATTATCGAAAGTTGAGTAAATGCAGATTATTTTTGTCAGCATGCAGAAAAAATAAGTGCAGGCTCCAAGCTTTTAAAAATTATGTGTAGGTAAAACCAATTCTTAAAAATTGGTATGTATTGTCTAGTGGAAGTAAAATACTAGTTTATCAATTACTGTAAAAATATAGTCATAGGAATAGTGTATCAAAGTTTGTCATTGGAACTTCCACTCCAAGTGAAGTCAAGAACTTCAATCCAGAAAATAATATTCCTCAGGAAATATCTGCGGTCTCGTCGGAAAACCTTTTTCCATACATAAAATTTCTCTCACTTCAATAGAAAAAATATTTGTTGTTACGAATAACAAAATTATAAACTACTAATTTGAATTTTATGAGAAATAATAACGAAATGCTTCGTTTATTAGTAAAAACAATGCTCCATAAATATATTAATTTTAATATTTCAATTCAATTTCATGTTACAAGGGTTCATAAATAACATCAGCTCTGCTCCTGGACCAAACCTTTTTTCTGAATTAACATTTTCCATGATAAACCCGAGGCCTCTAATAATGATATCGCATGTCAGCATAGTTACCATTTCATTACTTATGTTACTATAAGGGAAAAAAATGTGTAAAAAAAAACCGTTTTTGAAACACGTAGTTGGCAATAAATCACATTCATATCATAGTATTAAAATATGAATTACAATGTTGCACATGTTTTTATATATTACAATTACTGCTAGTTAGCATGTTATCCCTAAACTCCAACAAGGCAAAGGTTTGGTCCCAATTGCTAAGTCCATTTTCAGTACAGGTTTTTGCCTGCGTTTTGCTGCTTTGGTGTTTTAAGTGACAGTACAACTCAACAATTTTTATAAACACTGCTTTAGAATAAAGCACTGCTTTACGAATGAATATTTATACACTGAAGAGCCAAAAAAACTGGTATAGGCATGCGTATGCAAATAACAGAGGTAACGAACCAATCCGAGTAACGCGATGCGGTCGGCAGCGCCTATACAAGACAACAAGCGTCTGGCAAAGTTGCTAGATCGGTTACTGCTGCTCCAATGACAGGTTATCAAGATTTAAGTGAGCTTGAACGTGGTGTTATAGTCGGCGCATGAGAGATGGGACATAGCATCTCCGAGGTAGCTATAAAATTTTGATTTTTGCGTACGACTATTTCACGAGTGTACTGTGAATATCGGGAATCCGGTAAAACATAAAATCTTCAACATCGCTGCGGCCGGAAAAAGATCGTGAACGAACGGGACAAACGACGACTGACGAGAATCATTAAACGTGACAGACGTGCAAACCTTTCTCAAACTGGTGCATATTTCAATGCTGGGGCATCAACAAGTGCCAGTGTGCGAACTATTCAACGGACCATCATTGATATGGGCTTTCGGAGCCGAAGACCCACTCGTGTACCGTTGTAGACTGCACGACACAAAGATTTACACCTTGCCTGGGCCCGCCAACACCACCATTGGATTGTTGATGACTGGAAACACGTTGCCTGGTCTGACAAGTCTCGTTTCCAATTGTATCGGGCTGATGGACATGTACAGGTATGGAGACATCCTCATGAATCCATGGACCCTACATGTCAAGAGGGGACTGTTCAAGCTGGTGGAGGCTCTGTCATGGTATGGGGCATGTGCAGTTGGCGTCAAATGGGACCCCTGATACGTCTAGCTACGACTCGGACAGGTGACAGATACGTAAGCATCCTGTCCGATCACCTGCACCCATTCATGTCCATAGTGCATTTCGACGGACGTGGACAATTGCAGCAGGACAATGCGACACCCCACACGTCGAGAGTTGCTACCCAGTGGCTCCAGGAACACTCTTCTGACTTTAGACACATCCATTGGCCACCTAAATCACCAGACATGAACATTATCAAGCATATCTGGGATGCCTTGCAACGTGCTGTTCAAAAGTGATCTCCACCGCCTCGCACTCCTATGGATTTGTGGACTGTCCTGCAGGATTCATGGTGTGAATTGCCTCCTGCATACCTTCAGACATTAATAGAGTCCATGCCACGTCGTCTTGCGGCACTTCTACGTGCTCGCGGGGGCCCTACACAATATTAGGCAGGTGTACCACTTTTTTTGGCTCTTCAGTGTATATATGCTTTATCAATCCCACATGTATAAATTTCTGCCTACGCCACTGCAAAGGATAATGCCTACTGGAAATAAGAATGTACACACACCATATGAAAATGTGAGTGCTTACATGAAACATCGGCCTTGCGACATTATTAATAAACCATAGTAGAAAAATCACAGTAAATATACTACCTATCTCGTAACAGTACTTTTCCACTTTCTACATAGATAACAAGGTTCTTATACTGGTACTTTTGTGGGTGTGCGCTTATAAATATATGTATTTATACGTGTAAAACTGCTTGGGACATTTTATGCAGAAAAATGATCTTTTATAGCTTATGCCTAATGTAGGAAATTAGTATTGAGCCTGGTACAAAACATAGGAAATACAGTTCGTATAAAGAAAAAACTTCAATACATGTGATGTTAAGCTTACCATAGAAAATATCACATTTTTCTTTTAACAGCATAATTATGGTAATAGAAATGGGAAGAAATAAAATTAATAATTTTCAGGATGAAGCAGTTGTTTGCCCACATAAAATTGTAATTCACACTGCACATGATGTTCTTGTGTGAATTATACAATCTAATTCAAGAACTTCCCAAGGTGGATCATCTGATGGCTAATAAGAAGCATTGATAATATTGAGTAACTGCTTCTTTTTCTATTTTTTATTTAGTAACCTTCTTCATTGATAGGCCTTTTACTGTGTTCTGTCCTCAGAAGACAGCAAAATTTTTTAATGTATGTTTATTCTATCAGCTGATATGGTCAAGCATTGTTCGCGTTTTATCCCATCCCCAGCACAAAAACTAAGTGGAAATAGACCTTCTCTTCATCTTAAAAGCAAAACTAGACACGTTATTGAAATACAAAGGCGAGAACAGTCAGAATACCTAACCATTTAACGGAACACTGCATGAGATTTGGATTTATACTGACAATTAAGGTATCTTTATTGGAAACCAGATTTGTAGCCAAACATCATACTTTACAGTCAAGACATATTGAATCAAGAATGAGAACAGATAGGAAAATTTTATCATTTTACCACTGCACCAATTCTTTAACAAGTGTTTAAAATTAAAAAACTTGCAACCCTTTCTGAATAGATTTACTATGTATATTCAATATGGAATAATCTAACTGTAGTACACACTTCTAAGCTCAAAATGGTACTTATGACTACAGAAGGACTGGATAAAGTATTTCATGTTAAAAATAATAACTGATATGATTTTAATTCAAAAATTTTCTTGTAGTAGTATATTTCATACATTCAAATGGAAGTTGTGCAGTCTGTAGCCGCAGCCATCACAAAAGTACCATGTTTACTGAAAGTGGTTATATTTAAGAAATAACTTTATGTTCATACGCAGAGATGTTTATATTTCACTGGCCTAATAACATTGCAAGGCCAGGAAATCTCTCGCTAAGTCACAGCGGTCTGATGTACCTTAACTCTAGAAATTCTCACATTTATAATGTTCTGTGTACTAAAGAAATTCATGTAAATCCTACTCTGTTACATCAATACATGATAATCTGCTCTTATAGTCCCCATTCACGGTTTCTTAGGATATTTTGAAACCAACCTTTGGAAAATCACCCTAGGAGTAATATGTTAACCTGTTTTTTCAATAACTTATATACCACAAGTATATAACACTGATTTCCTTTAAAAGTATTATATTTTTGAATAAATGAAACTTTAACTTAGTATCTTCTATAACTGGTAATATTTATTTTGTATTCACAGTGAGAGCAGCGATGTTTTGGCAATTGCTAGTAAGAAATAGGTCGGTTAAAATATTGTTTTAACCAAGGTTTTTTGTATGCTATGTGTAAACATTGCCTATTGAATTATCTATATTTTTAGGTAGCCGTGATGGAAACATATTTCATTGTTACTCTTAAAAATATCAGCGCAAAATACGGTGCATAGACCCTAGTGACATGGTGTTTTTTTTGACCGAGGAAGAAACTTCAAATAGGCTGTCGGCGGAGCGGAGCTTGCCGCTCTCTCTGGAAGTTAAACATAATAAACATGTTAAAAGTTAAAGAAATAAAACACGTATCAAATTTCAATTATTTTAAAGTTAAATCTGTTTATTTATCACAACATAACTTCACCCTAGGTGTCTGAAACACAATTGTGTTAACGTGTTTACGTTTTTGTGATTTGAATGTTTGCCACAATCCCAACAAATTATTACGCTCAGCCAAAAAATTTTCAGTAGAAAATTTAATTAACTCATTAAAAACTAAGTACCTATGCAAAGAAATATGAGCAGAATAAAAGTTACGGCAGGCCTATTTGTGTGCATGTTCATCACTATCTTCTAAGTTTGTCACTGTTACATACAAATATGTGTGACACGAGTTGAATGTTTGAATTAACTGTCTTTTTCGTTGGACTGGTTGCTTCATTTTAATATTTATTCCAACTAAGGTTGTCCTTTTAACAAAATAACCCAACACACATCAATAACAAAAGGTTAAATACTACAGTTCTTTCCCCCACTGTTGGAATANTTGAATTAACTGTCTTTTTCGTTGGACTGGTTGCTTCATTTTAATATTTATTCCAACTAAGGTTGTCCTTTTAACAAAATAACCCAACACACATCAATAACAAAAGGTTAAATACTACAGTTCTTTCCCCCACAGATGGAACAGGGTTACACAGTGTCGTGGCAAAATATTAATGTAAAACAATAACTGTAAGAGCTATCGTCAATTAGACATTGATAAAAAATAAGTATAAACCTCTTCTGATCTGAATGTTTGGCGTAAGTGGCTGGAAGAGGAAATAGAGGATGATGCCTAAGACATTGTTGATCCTGAAGAATCCCATTCTAATGAAGAATATCGTGTAACAGAAAGTGAACATAATACTGCATTGGAGCAATAGTCAGATGAAAGTGATACATGTGAGGGTGAGTCACAAAATTCTTATTACTTAGCGAAGGACAACATAACTAAGTGGTCTAAATCTTTTCAGAAGAAAAGTGTAAGGACAAAGTCAGAGAATCTAATAATATATCTTCCAGGTCCAAAAAGACACCCATTAAACAATAGTTTCAGAAGAAAAGCTATTAGATCTCTTCCTGGACACTAATGTTTATAAAATTATAGTGAGATGTACAAATATATACATTATTCACTTGAGAAGTAATTTTCAAAGGGATGAAACTGTAATTAGGGCACTTTTTGGACTACTGTACCTTATTGGAACTCTAAAAAAAATGCTAGCATGTTGTGGGAAAATTCTAAAGGTAATGAATTAGAATCTTGTTATTTGACAATGAGTGAGAAGAAGAGATTCAGGTTTCTTCTTAGGTGTTTACATTTTGATGACGTACAAGATAGGGACTCTAAAAAAATTTTATAAATTAGCTCCAATAAGGGAAATATTTGAAACCATTGTTAATAATTTCTAAGCTCATTATATTCCAAGTGAATGTCTTACATTCAATGAGCAGCTGCTTTCTTTTCGAGGTAGATGTCAATTAAGACAATATCTTCCTAAAAAGCCAACAAAATATGGCTTAAAAACATTTGCTCTGGTTGATACAAAAACAGCCAATACGTGTAATTTAGAAACCTAGGTAGGAAACCAGCCACAAGACCTTTACAAGCAGAGAAAATCTACAGATTCGGTTGCGAGACTAGTGAAACCAGTAAGTCAGACTCAAAAAATTATTACTGAAGACAACTGGTTTAGCAGTGTACCTCTGGCTACAAACCTGCTAACAGACAAGAGCCTTACATATGTGGATACATTTAAAAAAAAAAAAAAAAAAAAAAAAAAAAAAAAAAAAAAA
>NQII01004054.1:0-10310 GCA_002778355.1 Clitarchus hookeri
GAGTCGAACAGCGAAGGTGCCCATGACATTATGTAAGTGTTGCAATGGAATCTGGTTGATCTCTTGCTGAATTCTCACATATAGTTCATCCCTGGTCCTTGGTGAGAGTTCATGGAAAACTTTAAACTTCATATATCCCCATGGAAATACATCTGGGGCCGTCAGGTCTGGTGAATGAGCAGGGCAAGGAAAATCACAGTTCTTGCTGCTTATGAGGCGCCCAGGAAACGTGTGCCNTGAGCAGGGCAAGGAAAATCACAGTTCTTGCTGCTTATGAGGCGCCCAGGAAACGTGTGCCTCAGGGCTTCCATAACAATTCGAGCAGTATGGCTAGTTGTGCCATCTCTCTGGATGCGTGTTGTGGTCCGTACCATAGTTTTCAAGAGTCGGCAGGAAAAACAGTACTTACATGACTCTGTAGCTTTGGGCATTAACTGTAACCGTGTTACCATCTTCATCATAGAAAAATTAAGGCCTGATTATTCAGAGCGATGATACTGTGCACCAAACCGTTTGTTTTTCAGTGTTGAGGGTCGTTCATGGAGATTCTGTGGGTTTTTCTGACGAATAGCAAAAATTCTGCTTGTTTCACTGACGTATGTGCTTTATCGCTCATTCCTAAATTATGAACCTTATCTTCATCTTCTGCAATAAGATTTAAAATTTGTTCACAAAAGTGCAATTGGGCAGCGTAATATTGTGGGATGAGAAGTAGGCCTAACTGATTCGGTATCCAGCTACCTAGTTGTGGACAATTTTTTTTAGAAGTTTAAATTGTGGTTTTTTTAATGGTTTGAATAAACATCCCAAAAACCTTTTTGAAACTTTATTTTTACTGTGAAGTTTTTGTTGTTCTTTAACTTTTAACTTTGATCAGTTAATTTTGTTTTANTCAATTTTTTTTAGAAGTTTAAATTGTGGTTTTTTTAATGGTTTGAATAAACATCCCAAAAAACTTTTTGAAACTTTATTTTTACTGTGAAGTTTTTGTTGTTCTTTAACTTTTAACTTTGATCAGTTAATTTTGTTTTAACGTGTAAAACTTTAATCAGTTAATATGCGTGGATTTTATCTTCTAACTTTAATCAGTTAACGTTTTCTTACTCTAACTTTAATATTAATCAGTTAAATAATTTTATTATCTNTGTAACTTTAATATTAATCAGTTAAATTATTATATTAACTTTCCCAAGTACGCTGAAAATGCATGTGGAGTAGTGGAGTTCCAGGAATAGTTAAGTGTGCAGAAATGCATGTGGTAAACATGTTAATTTATTATATATCTCTTGCTGAAACAATTTATATTTAAACACGATTGCCTTCTTTCGTATTAAAGAACACGTTACTGAAATTAAAATACATAATTAAAAATTTCCAAGATTATTTATTTTTTGTAAAAGGTCTTGGTCAACAACATCTCGTTTTCCCAATGTTGTCATAAAAAAAAGGTTTTGAAGAAAATAGGAATGTAGTGTGATATAATAGACTAAGCTTTATTCTTAACTACTTATACCCAGCACAGAACTTCTTAGTCACTCCATGTCAGCCCATCAGCGAGTAGTACCAAGCCCTGTTGCCACATTTATCAAGTCTCAATTGTAGCAATATAAATTACATTGCTTTAAATAAAGATGAACAATCGAATATAGCAGAAACACAAGTTGATAACGCACATACTAGATATATTTGGGTGTTTATATCTATTTTATAGTAAGAAACTGCGCCAAATTTTAAAATTCGTTATGACAACATTCTGTTATTTAAATTTTCATAATAGCAGAGTCTGTTAAATGTAGATGTAATAATTTTGATTTACTTAGAATTGTTTGAAGCATAGAAAAATAATTAATCTTTCTACTGTAGCTTGTTATGGCATCACAAACTGAGCGTAGTTTTTCCACACAGTTTTAATGTCATTCCTTTTATGACAAACTTCTGGCGAGCATTCAATTTATTATATGAAAAATTTCTTTTTGCAAAAATCTTGCCATGGAACTAGTTGAAACCATATAACCTCAAGCTGTTAATTTGTTTAACATTTATACTTTTACAAAATTATTTGTTTGATAATTGAGTAAAAAATGAATGCAATGAAAGATTATAGATTATCCTTGTTTGTGAACCGCTTCCCTTTTGGAACTACTGGTGCTAGCAGAAGTCTTATTATCACCATAATTTTGACGTAAACTTTACACTAATGCAAATGAAAAACAGCGAGGATCATTCGCGGAACTGGCTGTGGCCACTGGGGCTTCAGGCTATAATAGACACCAATACTGTGTGAGAAGTGAGGCATTTGTTCTGTTATGCTTTATCTTGTGTCAACTAAGCACTAGTGAAGTCTTTGTTATTATCTGCCAACAAAGCAAGCTGGAAACATTGATATATACCTACGAAATATGGTTTCCTCTCAAGGAAGGATGAATAACATCCTCTATCCTGGAAAATAGTCACGTGTTCGCTTGATCTGTCATGCTTACTCCTTGATAATGTAAAACACGAATGGATAGAGAGACAGAGTGGGGATTTTCACCTATTTATTCAATAAAATGAACCTCACAAAAATGTGACTAGATTTTAATGAAGTCATTTATTATTTTGTGGGCGCATCTACGAAACCTTTTACTTGACTCGCTGCGGACACTGTAGCACTGTGAACTAGGCAACAGTGCACAGCCGTGCTAGGCTGCAGGCACGGGCTGTGGTAGAAGCACNTGAAGATAGTGTCTGTAGATCACGTCCTTGGTTTAGCACGCATTGACTTGAGTCGAACAGCGAAGGTGCCCATGAGATTATGTAAGTGTTGCAATGGAATCTGGTTGATGACTTGCTGAATTCTCACATATAGTTCATCCCTGGTCCTTGGTGAGAGTTCATGGAAAACTTTAAACTTCATATATCCCCATGGAAATACATCTGGGGCTGTCAGGTCTGGTGAATGAGCAGGGCAAGGAAAATCACAGTTCTTGCTGCTTATGAGGCGCCCAGGAAACGTTTGCCTCAGGGCATCCATAGTAATTCGAGCAGTACTGCTTGTTGTGCAATCTTGCTGGAAGCGTGTTGTGGTCCGTACCATAGTTTTCAAGAGTAGGCAGGAAAAACCGTACTTACATGACTCTGTAGCTTTGGGCATTAACTGTAACCGTGTTACCATCTGCATCATAGAAAAAGTAAGGCCTGATTATTCAGAGCGATGATACTGTGCACCAATACGTTTGTTTTTGAGTGTTGAGGGTCGTTCATGGAGATTCTGTGGGTTTTTCTGACGAATAGCAAAAATTCTGCTTGTTTCACTGACGTATGTGCTTTATCGCTCATTCCTAAATTATGAACCTTATCTTCATCTTCTGCAATAAGATTTAAAATTTGTTCACAAAAGTGCAATTGGGCAGCGTAATATTGTGGGATGAGAAGTAGGCCTAACTGATTCGGTATCCAGCTACCTAGTTGTGGACAATTTTTTTTAGAAGTTTAAATTGTGGTTTTTTTTATGTTTTACATAAACATTACAAAAAAACTTTTTCGAAACTTAATTTTAATTAGTTAATTTTGTTTTAACATACAAAATTTTAATCAGTTAATATGCATGGATTTTATCTTCTAACTTTAATCAGTTAACGTTTTCTTACTCTAACTTTAATATTAACCAGTTAAATAATTTTATTATCTTCCCAAGTATGCTGAAAATGCATGTGGAGTAGTGGAGTTACAGGAATAGTTAAGTGTGCAGAAATGCATGTGGTAAACATGTTAATTTATTATATATCTCTTGCTGAAACAATTTATATTTAAACACCATTGCCTTCTTTCGTATTGAAGAACACTTTACTGAATTTAAAGTACATTACTAAAAATTTCCAAGATAATTGATTTTTTGTAAAAGGTCTTGGTCAACATCATCTCGTTTTACCATTTGTTGTCATAAAAAAAAGGTTTTGAAGAAAATAGGAATGTAGTGTGATATAATAGACTAAGCTTTATTCTTAACTANTGTTGTCATAAAAAAAAGGTTTTGAAGAAAATAGGAATGTAGTGTGATATAATAGACTAAGCTTTATTCTTAACTACTTATACCCAGCACAGAACTTCTTAGTCACTCCATGTCAGCCCATCAGCGAGTAGTACCAAGCCCTGTTGCCACATTTATCAAGTCTCAATTGTAGCAATATAAATTACATTGCTTTAAATAAAGATGAACAATCGAATATAGCAGAAACACAAGTTGATAACGCACATACTAGATATATTTGGGTGTTTATATCTATTTTATAGTAAGAAACTGCGCCAAATTTTAAAATTCGTNTAACGCACATACTAGATATATTTGGGTGTTTATATCTATTTTATAGTAAGAAACTGCGCCAAATTTTAAAATTCGTAATAACATTCTGTTATTTAAATTTTCATAATAGCAGAGTCTGTTAAATGTAGATGTAATAATTTTGATTTACTTAGAATNAACATTCTGTTATTTAAATTTTCATAATAGCAGAGTCTGTTAAATGTAGATGTAATAATTTTGATTTACTTAGAATTGTTTGAAGCATAGAAAAATAATTAATCTTTCTACTGTAGCTTGTTATGGCATCACAAACTGAGCGTAGTTTTTCCACACAGTTTTAATGTCATTCCTTTTATGACAAACTTCTGGCGAGCATTCAATTTATTATATGAAAAATTTCTTTTTGCNACAGTTTTAATGTCATTCCTTTTATGACAAACTTCTGGCGAGCATTCAATTTATTATATGAAAAATTTCTTTTTGCAAAAATCTTGCCATGGAACTAGTTGAAACCATATAACCTCAAGCTGTTAATTTGTTTAACATTTATACTTTTACAAAATTATTTGTTTGATAATTGAGTAAAAAATGAATGCAATGAAAGATTATAGATTGACCTTGTTTGTGAACCGCTTCCCTTTTGGAACTACTGGTGCTAGCAGAAGTCTTATTATCACCATAATTTTGACGTAAACTTTACACTTATGCAAATGAAAAACAGCGAGGATCATTCGCGGAACTGGCTGTGGCCACTGGGGCTTCAGGCTATAATAGACACCAATACTGTGTGAGAAGTGAGGCATTTGTTCTGTTATGCTTTATCTTGTGTCAACTAAGCACTAGTGAAGTCTTTGTTTTTATCTGCCAACAAAGCAAGCTGGAAACATTGATATATACCTACGAAATATGGTTTCCTCTCAAGGAAGGATGAATAACATCCTCTATCCTGGAAAATAGTCATTAGTTTGCATGATCTGTCGTGCTTTCTCCTTTATTATGTAAAACACGAATGGATAGAGATACAGATTTGGGATTTTCACCTATTTATTCAATAAAATGAACCTCACAAAAATGTGACTAGATTTTAATGAAGTCATTTATTATTTTGTGAGCGCATCTACGAAACCTTTTACTTGACTCGCTGCGGACACTGTAACACTGTGAACTAGGCAACAGTGCACAGCCGTGCTAGGCTGCAGGCACGGGCTGTGGTNAGCGCATCTACGAAACCTTTTACTCGACTCACTGCGGACACTGTAACACTGTGAACTAGGCAACAGTGCACAGCCGTGGTAGGCTGCAGGCACGGGCTGTGGTAGAAGCACAGCAGATTGACTGACCTTGAGCAGCCAAGAAGTTCTGTGCCTGGTGTAAGGTGATGTGGCTATGACATAAAAGAGCTTCAGATAAAAATTGTGAATTACAGTATATTAATTTGATCTGTTTAACTCAGGCCTAACGGGAAAAAAATATGACATGTGATCAAGTTACAAACTATTATTTGCACTTTATTGTGTAAGTACTTTTCCAGTCTCAAGTAATGTACACTGCCTGGAAGAAAGTTGTTTGCAGTTATTGCCTGCCCAATTAATACTCGGGTTTACTTGAGACACCAAAATAGACTTTAGTTCACACAAGTCACATACAGTTCCATTCTTTCCCCTTTCCCAGCTACTAGCCATTCCTGCTTGTTTCTGGCCTTTGGGTGCAATAATGAATCCTGGTTTCTGTACTGTAGAAATGCCAGTTTCGTCGACATTGTATTTTCTTTCTGGTGTAAAATCTTTTTCCATTACTCTTTCCAAATTGTTGTAAAATATCTTAACTTCTATCTCGTTGAACGCAGTCATTCTATTTATGCTTGTGAGTTCCGGCTTTCTCAAACTGAGTTCTGGATTACGTTGCATGAAACCACTCACCCAGTCCTTTCCAGCAAGCCTTGAGGCTTTATTGAATGGGTGGCTGATATTGTTTCTCTAAGCGTACTCGTAACCAATGCGGCGCAGTTCTATTCCAGACATTCCGTGAAAGACTTACGACTGCAGAATTAAATGGTTTGCAAGTTCTTTCCCCTGTTCATGTGGAAATAGTGGTTTTTTTGCCCATATTCACAGCTGCGATTGAACCTGACTTCAAACGGCCTCTCAGTGTGCGTTCGAGAATTTTAAACATTCTGCCTGCTGCTCTGATACTTCTGCCGCTGCTGACGGCAGCAAATGCAGCCTCCAATGCTTATGTTGTCCAACCTGCCTTTTCAGTTGTCCTCTTGATGTCTCAAATCATCTGGACAAACATTGTCAAATTATTTACAATGGCATCCTACATTGAGCCTGACTGCTGCTGAGATAATAATTCGTTAAAATAAAACAAGTCAAACACAAGAATAGCTTATTGAAAGCCTGTTCATGGTAAATTGAGCATTTTAAAAGTCCAGCTTAGGATCGACTTTAATGGCCATTGTGTATTCTCTTATATCTACGTGTAAAACCAATACAGTGGGTCTCTTCACTTTATTCGTACATTGATCAAGTAAAGCTGTGAAATTATTACAAAATGTAATATTACATAATTTTCAGTTCTTACCATTGTGTTCATTAAAAAAGTAAAACAAAATCGAAATAAAATATTTGGCACACATTTCTACATTACATTTTTATTTCAATGTTAGAATAGGGAACTGTTTTTTCTTTGCCACTGTGAACTACACTGGGTCTGCCAGTCAATATAGCCATCAAAATACATGCAGTAAAAAATTTATGATCGGTTCGGGACACAATTCCCCACTTTTAACAAAACTAGTTCGCGCTGTGGGATCCGGATTCGGGGGGGGACCTGCCCAATTGCGCTCTCCCCCCACCAGAGTGATGCGCAAGTGTTACTCTGGTTAAACCCAGCGCCCATCGAAAGAAAGTTCCCGCCCCCTCTCTACTAGCACTTTCATCCCATCATAATAAAGCGCATGATTCCTATCCTGTGTCTCCTGTAGCATTTTCTGTAAACATGATAATGCATGAAGCAATTTTTAATTCTTTCCTGTCGAAAGGGTTTTTACGGTGACTATGCTGGCTTTTCCCTTTCCCTTCTAACTATAGTTCAGCTATAAGTACAATTAGGGAGGTTGTCATGGCCACAATCTGACCATGGCAGCCCAATCCCTCTTTGCCGTGATGCATGTCTCGCTTGCATGATACTCCCTTCCTTGTAGGCGTATGGGGCTTAGCCCTGAGACGCACGTAACTCCTGTCCCTACCGCGGGCTCATATAACACTTAGTTTTAGAGTAGTTAANACTCCTGTCCCTACCGCGGGCTCATATAACACTTAGTTTTAGAGTAGTTAAAAAAAAATTTCGTACTGCAGAGCTCAGTTTGCCTCGAGTCGTCATCTGTTGCGGTCCGCTATAATAGGCCGCCCTCCCCGCCGGGGCGAGGCCTTCTCTCCCCACCTAGAGATGGCAGCACTGTCTCCTCTAACTTCACGCGTGTTTTTTCATAAAATACCGCCTCCTAAATTACTGTTCAATAAATTTACTGAAATTGCTATTAATCTTAATAAAAATATTACAAAGACTGCCAACGTACGTTCCCAGACTGTTTTAAGACTCGGGTACTTTACAGTGCCTCAGGGTTTGGGAAATGATAGAGAATTTTAATAAATGAGCAAACAACACCACCTATATATTAACACATATATTTTTAAGCAACATATCATGATCACAATCATTACCATCTCACGTAAAATAGGCAACATCTTTACCCAGACTTTACGCAAGGGACAATACTAGGTTGCGGCATCACTGCTACATCCTCCCACGATCTCTGTGCAGGCAGAATCGGAAGGATGTTAAATGGTAATGGGAACCTAGCTTGCTCTAGCATCAAAACAAGCTAGGCTCAAGACTACGATTTAATTAGTGAGGCGGGGGACGGGGTTAGCTTCTCTTTACCGCCTCGTTTCAAATGCAAGACAACTTGGTGGACAAGGGCCTCTCACGGGGCTTGTACTACCCCCGCGCTGAGGAGCTTGCTCCAGTAATGTAAAGCGGCCGAGCTGCTGAGGGATGAACATCGTGCTCGTGGCTGCTCTCTCTCCGGGATCTGCCCGCCCCTTGGGACCAGCGAAGGCCGAGGACTTCTGCGAGTGCGGCGGGACTGCAGCAGCTTGGGTGCGGCGACTATTCCGCAACTCGTCGCTTCCCCAGGTAGCGGATAGGGGATCCCCAGGCCCTGGGGTGGCTGGGGATACTCGAATACCAGCCTGTGGACCAACTGGCCGGTNTTCCCCAGGTAGCGGATAGGGGATCCCCAGGCCCTGGGGTGGCTGGGGATACTCGAATACCAGCCTGTGGACCAACTGGCCGGTGCGACAGCGCCGTCGTCGGGGACCTGGGTAACTCGGTACGAGATGGTGAAGCGCATCGTGCAGGAGGCAACCCAACGATCAAGGCGGGGAGGGGGATCTCGATGTGCCACGGAGCGAAGTGTAGCGCTTCCCTGCTGGATTCTGCGGATGCGGGAGGAATGGATTGGAATGCATCGGATCTCGGAAGCTTCCTGATGCCAGCCTCCACTCCTGGGCCAGCTGCTTCGTCACCAGCCTGGTAGGTCCCGGAAGTCCCGCCTGGCCTGAAGACTGGCGGACTATTTTGNAATATTGTTGTACTGGTACGCCTGCACAGAAATATTGACAGCAGTTCCACCTCAAGGGCGCTTGCGCCCACAGCCCCACAGCCTTCTCTTCTAGATTTTCCAACTCCTAAATAAAAAAAAAAAACTCGCCCTTGGTAGATTGCCGTTTGTGGCACCTACCGGATTACATGGATTACATGTCCGTCTTGTTAGGGTATTGGATAATGAATGAAACACATAGTTCGATGTATCCTTGTGCCAGAGGCGATCGCACACACCGCACACATGCCCGAAGGAATTGTTTAGAAATAGCTCGGCGAACTGTTTGTCTCNGCACACACCGCACACATGCCCGAAGGAATTGTTTAGAAATAGCTTGGTGAACTGTTTGTCTCCGTCAGAGTAGCGCGATGACTCTGCTGTTTGCTTTAGTAACAGCATTGAAGGGCCTGTGTTGGGGTCCGCTGTGACCAAGGTAGGGCCATGAGTGGTCTCGTCAGCTTCTTATCGATTTCGCAAATACATATCGGACACCCTCGGTCGTTTTGGTGGCACTCCCGAGGGACCCGGCTGCGGAGAAGTGGCGCGCACGCCGTATTCGTTCTGCACGCTAGTATTTGGAGCCCCATGACTTTTTTTCTGGTGATCCGATTCTCTTTTTTTTTCTCTCTCTATACCTGCGGCTTTGTTCTGCCGAAGTTAATGGTGGTTGTCGGTTTTGTGGTGAATTTCGACTCGGATCCTTGCCCTTCTTTCGCGGCATGACGCTGTTTCGCGAGTTCAAAACGCAGCTACTTCGATAATTTTCAGAGTAGATCAGTGATTGTTGCTTTAAAAGGCGGGCTCTTGCAAGCCCTTTCGAATGAGCTATCACTCGTNACGAGTTCAAAACGCAGCTACTTCGAAAATTTTCAGAGTAGATCAGTGATTGTTGCTTTAAAAGGCGGGCTCTTGCAAGCCCTTTCGAATGAGCTATCACTCGTGTCCGCGGCACTTGTATTTTCGGAGTAATGTCGCGCGAAAGAATAAAAATGCTGCAAATTGCGCCGAAATTTGTTTCAAACGCGATGACGCACCACCGGAAGCGATAAGGCGAGCGTTGTAGAACAATGTAGTTTTAATGTTCGGGCAACCTTGCTCTGTCGATCGGAACATGCGCGCGGTCCGGCGTGCGTACGGGGACTGAGTGGCGAGGCGTGGCGCGGTACATGTTTTCGTGACGGCGAGTGCGCCGCGCATTACCCCCCGAGCGTGCGAGAAAGACATGTAATCCATGTCAAAAGCATGAAATCCACACCTACTGCCTCCTTTAGCATTTTTATTAATAAATGAATAAGGGTTTTGAACTTTTGTCCTGTCGGGAGGATTTTTACGGTGCCTATGACGGTTCCCCCCCCCCCC
>NQII01004054.1:20993-50190 GCA_002778355.1 Clitarchus hookeri
ACTTACAACCTATATAGGCAGTTAACGGTTCACTGAGCACATTCGAAAGCCCTACCTAGGATCTACTTTACTTCTCATTTTCTTCTTATGTAAAATTAACATAGCCATGGACCCATCTCACTTTATTCATACGTCATTCAAGTGAAACTTTGGCATTTTTAGGAAAGTAAATGTGCTAATTATATGCAATTTAGTGCTCCTGTGCGTATAAAACAAGAGGAACAGACTTCAGATTTACCGCGAACAGCCTTTAACTGTGTGTTCTCATACGTAAATACACATCTTGGAACGTTTAAGGACGCTTACTTTCTCTCAAGGACATTTGAAGTGTCCATTAGCTAGAACATTTTAGACATAAGGGAAGCTCCTCGCTTGGACACAAAACTCCCGATGATTTACGATATTTTGCAAAATGTTTGCATTCTTGTATTTTAGGATCCGATGAACCTAACTTTGGTGTATAGGTATGTCTAATGTTAAACAATACACACGTTTGAACTCGTAGTACTTTTGATTACAGCGGGAGTAGTATTTCTATCAGATTTTGCAGTACTGCTAGCATACAAAATTTAATTAATAATTTTAATCGTGTTTCGTTCCGAGAAAGTATGTGTTTATAACTAACTGATATATAAAACGTTATACAATAAAAATACTTATTTACATTTATTAACTATCAATTAAATTTTACTATTCGGGGAAACGACTATAGTGTTAGCATATTCACGATGTGATTGTTTAAAGTTTCAAGTGAACATATGAGAAAATTTAACTTTCTTCTTTTTATGGACCAAAATCAAGGCAACACAATGGTTTTAAACAAACGCGTATAAACGCTAGCGATAGAGGAAATTACGCTGCAAGTTGTTCCTAGAACTTCTTGTCTTGACGTGGGGTTTTACATTTTACATAGTAGATGAAATCCAAAGATTTCTATATTATGCTGTGTATTACCGTCGCCACTGAACTTAAAAGATAACACTTGAAAATTGCTTAGCTTATAAAAATCCTTGTCTAAACTTTAGATCTAATGACAATACCGATTAGAGAAAGTACTCAATTTTTGCAGGGCTAAATAAGTTAGCCATCAGCTAACCAGTCCAACCTGGGAGCAGTTCATCAACGAATTGTGTCCTGTATTTCGGAACTACCGGACAAGTCTCCCGGCAAACACAGCTAAGATTTATCTGCTGCGTAACCTATGGGCCTGCGTTTCACGTGGCACAGCAAATTAATAATTATCATAGGTAAGATGAATTTATACGAAGGGTTTAATCACCAAAGCAAACTGCCAGGAACGATCCACTAGGAAAGTTTTAAAACAATAATGTTCCCCCTTTGGTTTAGAGCCCCTACACACGCGATAGAGCGAAGCTCACAATATTTCCCCATTTTTTGTTGGTTTCAGTGTACTAGATGAAGACAGGATCCGGTGGCCTTGAAATAAACATCGGAGGCACATCTGTGCCAAACTTGGGCAGTTGACTTAAGGAAGAATCTTCCTCGGCCATATCGGATTATTGATATTTCTTGCTTGTTCCGAAAGTACCCCTATAACAAACTAGCTATCGACCTTACACAGCAATACAGACAAGGGAACCACGAACTTAATATTACGTCAGAATATTAATTCTGACAACTTTTGACAACATCGATATGGTGAGATAAATACGAGTTCGTAGTTCAATCGTTATTTAAATACTACGGTGGAAGGCCAATAGCTAGTTGGCTACAAGGATACTTTCGTAGTTTACTTTTTTACAATAATAAACAAGCTAGAAATTAAGAATCATAATACGGTGGGGAAGTTTTCACTTGAGGAGTTAGCGCGCGTGTCCTTGGAATGTAACAACCCATTACCAGAACCCTGGCTAGCTCTGTTCACACCTGTGGCGAGCACCCACAAATTACACTGGTCAACAACATCTGTGTATTCCTTATAAAAACAGCCACATTCAATTGATTTTGTGGTGCTGATTACGAATATAGCAACGCAGATGAAATATTATCTCTAGTTTCTGTAATACACAGCATAAAATGGAAACTTACAAGATGAGCTTCGCGAGCGATTTCACCAGGTTATTTCAGAAATGGAGAAAAGGTATGAAGGAAAGAAGAGTCCTTCCATGTTAGCAGACTGCTGTTGGACTGTCACCAGGGACACTCCAGAGGTCGCGTACAAACGCAAGCGAAGCGAAAACGCACAACAGACGTTTAAACTGCCAAGTCTAGGCCAGAAAATGTAGATAAACTTTATATATCTGACTGAAACACGTTAAAAATATTTTTTAGTAGACAGTCATGTTAAATGTAAAGTTTTACCAACAAGTTTGTTGTTAATTTAATTTTAATTCAACGTCAAAGTCTGTACATATGTATTCGTGCAAGTATGTCCGTCATCTATACAATTTGGTAACATTTTGCAGTGATGCCCTTCAGTGCCAAACTTAAAATACTGTGTAGGCCAAAATTATCTCCGGCACCCTAATGCACCCGATCCACCAAACCATGTGACTACATTGTTCACACATCCCCCCATAGAAAATGAAGTCTTGAAAAATGCAGTTGTGGCAGGAAACACCCAGATACAACGACCCCAGCGACAGACCCGGAATGCGATTTAGGAAGTCGGAAGGAACTACGCAAGTTTTTCCAGGAATGGACGATGCCGAAGGCCTGAGAATGGTAGTAGAATGAGTGTATTTAATGTGTGAATGGAATCGAACGTCTGCAGTGTGGTGTAGATTAACGCTCTTTGGGACCAGGGGCGAGGAGGCGGGAAACAATCCTGGCTACCAGCTGTTTCCCAAATCTTAGTCCGACACAGCCTGGTTGCACTGGGCCGAGAATGTGCTAAGGGAATGCCGTCATACTTAACTTTTCGTGTGTAGGACAAGCGCGAGCGCGGTAGTGTTTAAATGTATTGTGTTGTAAGTATTTAGCTCTTGTGTTTTAAATTATTTTCGGACCAGTATGACGGACTCAAAATTCAGTCCCCGGTGGCGCCCTGCGAAACAAAAGAGCCGATCTAGCTTTTGTTTGCGGGAGTTAACGTACAGTAGAAAGAAGCGCTCCTGGTATGACCTTTTAATAGGTATCGGCCACCAGGAGGGGAGGTTTGGTGAGGAAAGCGCCGGTTCCACCGGGAACTTTGTGGCAAGAGTGAATAATCTCGACAGTGCCAACTTTTGTTCTGTTCGCTACTATGTGGATTTGTTTCCTTTGATTTTGCCTGTACAAGAAGGCGAAACTAGGGATGTTTCATNATGTGGATTTGTTTCCTTTGATTTTGCCTGTACAAGAAGGCGAAACTAGGGATGTTTCATAAACTAGAGCAAAGTAAATAGTGTCCTGGTTATATTTAATCTTCTTATATGTAAATGAATGTAAAAATTGGAAAAAAATAAATGAGGATACACATTTTGGTTTGAAATTTGTTGGCCAGTGTTATTTTGTCTCAGCCAGAGCTTTTTCTCAGTTAAGATGAGGCAACGACGGAATCACTATATCAGTGGTAAAAAAACGGAAGCACCGCGGAAAGCTCGCCCCATTGGCAGCGCACGTCGTGTCCCCAACGTGCGGAATCGGATCCTCTGGAAAAAAACCAGGATCTCCTTAGCGGGGTACCGGAACACTAACACAAATGTCGTCGGTTCAACCGTTTGTAGATTAGTTAAANGCGCCGGTTCCACCGGGAACTTTGTGGCAAGAGTGAATAATCTCGACAGTGCCAACTTTTGTTCTGTTCGCTACTTTGTGGATTTGTTTCCTTTGATTTTGCCTGTACAAGAAGGCGAAACTAGGGATGTTTCATAAACTAGAGCAAAGTAAATAGTGTCCTGGTTATATATTTAATCTTCTTATATGTAAATTAATGTAAAAATTGAAAAAAAATAAATTAGGATACAAATTTTGGTTTGACATTTGTTGGCCAGTGTTATTTTGCCTCCGCCAGAGCTTTTTCTCAGTTAAGATGAGGCAACGACGGAATCACTATATCAGTGGTAAAAAAACGGAAGCACCGCGGAAAGCTCGCCCCATTGGCAGCGCACGTCGTGCCCCCAACGTGCGGAATCGGATCCTCTGGAAAAGAACCAGGATCTCCTTAGCGGGGTACCGGAACACTAACACAAATGTCGTCGGTTCAACCGTTTGTAGATTAGTTAAATATGTTCATTACGAGGTTGTTTTATTACATAAAATAACGTCGTAGTGTTTCGAGAAGGTATTCCCGAGAGTTTATTCCATTCATAGTCACCTCCAACTTTTTTGAAGCCCTGCTGAAGTTTCACTTTCCGCCTCATGCAAACAAGGGTTAACTAAGTATAGAAAACTACACCAAAGGGACAAGTGAGCACACTCAGTTCAAAAAAAAANTCATGCAAACAAGGGTTAACTAAGTATAGAAAACTACACCAAAGGGACAAGTGAGCACACTCAGTTCAAAAAAAAAATTTGCATGAGAACTATTTCTTACTAGGCATTACCAAAACACATATATTTCCTTCCTGTTTTTATTCCNAAAAAAAAATTTGCATGAGAACTATTTCTTACTAGGCATTACCAAAACACATATATTTCCTTCCTGTTTTTATTCCTGATGATTATAAATGAAATATTATAAGTTATAAATGAAATACAAGTAAAAGTTCAATTTAAACAAAAATAAGATACTTTTTCGTTAACACAAGTGTAAAATGCTTGTGATGCATGACTAGAGAACTGAAAAATTCGCGAGTTCAATGACCTGCAGGCTAGACTCTACAGTTGTATGTACACATATTCCGATAACAACAGCATATTGGTTGTCTACGGTCACAGTGGAAGGCGACGATTGGACAGGAGGTGTCAAACACCGTGTGGACCAATGGCTAAAGTTATATAAATGCACGTGTTTTGAATTCTAGTTTGTCCCAAAATTAATCCGGGGCGGATGGACTATAGCGAGTACGGATAACTGTCACCACTGTCAATTTGAGATGTGTCTTTCCACCCTTTACAGTGTGTTACTACTAGAGATCCGGAAAATTGAGTGTTGTAGAATAAATCCACGAATTTCCCGTATTTTTAGTTATTATATNTGTTACTACTAGAGATCCGGAAAATTGAGTGTTGTAGAATAAATCCACGAATTTCCCGTATTTTTAGTTATTATACTTTATCTTGGATAGTGCCTTCATTTAAATGCAAGGCTAGTTAATAACCATTAAGCCAGTAGAGTGTCCATACCATATTCCTCCTCTTCCTCCAACAGAACAAGAAAAAAAAATAATATTCGCACCTTTAGACTTCTCGCATGTTCCTCTCGCACTTTCAGATTACACGAAAAGCTGCTTCCACTACTTCTCAATACGCGAGTGTAGTTACGAACACAACGTATCGCGAAGGAAGGAGAATTACTGGAACAATTAAAGAGGCACGGCTTCTGATGACATTAGCTTTCAATCTGATAACCTTTTTAGTCAGTGCAAATAACTCCCACGTGACATTTTAGATTGACACGTAACCAATTATCAACTACCGGTAAACAGTTCTTATCTTGAGTAGTGAATTATAATATTATTACACTGCTAGCTAGATTTTTTTTTTTTTAGAAATAAAACGGGACTTCCTTGTCGAACAACGAAAGGAAAATATGTGTACTTTAGAATCAATTTTTTAATCCGTAATTAAATGTTTTACGAATTTACGTCCCCACACTTATAGAAAAATGCAACNACTTTAGAATCAATTTTTTAATCCGTAATTAAATGTTTTACGAATTTACGTCCCCACACTTATAGAAAAATGCAACGTATATCGCGAGTTAACAACTTGTAACATTTGCTGTGAAATGTAACTATATAAAACAAATACCTATATGTATATATATTCCAAGTTTTACTTCGTTACAGGCTGCTTNGCTGTGAAATGTAACTATATAAAACAAATACCTATATGTATATATATTCCAAGTTTTACTTCGTTACAGGCTGCTGCTTAACATAGCGTAGGGATATGCAGCACAAATGTATCTTTAATATAACAACATAAAACGATAGAGTCACGGANGCTGCTTAACATAGCGTAGGGATATGCAGCACAAATGTATCTTTAATATAACAGCATAAAACGATAGAGTCACGGATAGAAGTCCTATGAGGCGAGTCGACGAGAGAAATAATACAATTAAGTTCAATGCCTCGCGCGTAAAGGTGATCAGACATTCGATGCGCGTGTCTATGTCATAGGCTCGCGCGGCGGTGTGTATGTGTGTGTGAGGGGGGAGGGGGGAGTGCAGCTGCACCTCTCATTGCATATTGTCAATAGGAAAATAAAAAAATATCTTGCCAACATCGTATTTTTACTTGATAGTTTACATGTTTGAAAGTTTTAAAAGGACCACTAAATTAAAATCTGTTTAATGTAATGTAGACTATTTGTGATGACTATGATTAAATATAATCTTACTTCGTATTTTTAATGTCGCAAAAGTAGGTCTTCATTTTGCTGTTTGCTCCCCCCACTACTTAACCCTGCGCACGCCTATGGTCTATGTCACTCTTGGCGTTCCCATGCAATAATAGGATTTGGATACGCAAAATACTTCTAGCAGTACGGTGGCATAAGAGGAAGGAGAAAAAAAACTGCATATAGTCTGTTAGCGGGTTCTTTACACTTTTCTAATCAAACCTTTGAAAAATCACCTCATACAAGACGTGTTCGGTTGTTTCCTAAATATGCCATGTAGCATAAACGTTTTATACTTGTGTTAACATAAAAGTGACTTATTTAGGGTTAAATTTAACTTTTACTTATATCCTGTCTACAAATTATAATATTTCACTTATAATTAATATGAATAAAAATTAATAAAATAGGTGTGTCGGTAATGCCTAGTAAGAAATAGTTCTAACTCAAAATACTATCAAACTGAGCGCGCACGAATGCGGTGCGTTGTCCCTTTGGTGTAGTTTTCTAGACTTGGTCAATTTTTGAGTTTTGTTTGCATGAGGCGGAGGAATACCTTGGAAGTAGAACTTATGAAGGGCTTCAGAAAAGTTGGAAGCAACCACGAATAAATTTTATTGTAATGATCAGCTAAAGGAACACCTTATACCTCCGCATTACCTAAAATGGTCACAGGTGCGGGGTGCAAAGAATGCGAGATTGCTATTTGGCTGGCCACGGGAAAAACAAAGTCTTTAGGCCACCTGGGGCCACGGTGGTGTAGTGGTTAGACTACTCGCCTCCCACCTAGGTGAACCGGGTTCTAGGGGTCGCTCCCGGGTTTTCGCATGTGGGAATCGTGCCGGACGATGCCGCCAGTCATTGGGTTTTCTCGAGGATCTCCCGTTTGCCCCCCTTCCCCTTTCATTCCGGCGCTGCTTCAAACTCACCTCACTTCACCCTCATAGGCTCTAAAAATGTTGTTGGATATGGGGAAGAAGATAGAAAACACACATATAAGAAAACGTATGTAATAATATTACGAGACCATAACAGAGAGAGGTCATGTAGTAACCACAATACAACACAGACTGGGCGCCAAGCCCACACACACAAGACCTCTGGCGGTCAATGCTTGAACTAGTGCTTGTCTCGAATATTCACAACACGCTCCCTATTTGGGATAAGTCCCTGTTGGATCAGACAGTTCAGCAGCTTCTCCCTGTTGAGCGGCTTTGTAGAAGAATCAGCAACCATATCCTTCGTGGCAACGTGAATGAGACTGATTTCACCTGCGCGGATTCGCTCACGTAGGAAATGGTGGCGCACATCTATGTGTTTCGTTCGCGCCTGGTAAGCGCCATTCAGAGCGAGGTTCTGCGCTCCCTGGTTGTCAACTCGTAGCTCAGTAGGTCTCTTTGCTGATGCAGGAAACAATTCCAAAGACAAACCTCGTAACCAGAGCGCTTCTTGTACGGCAGATGACGTGTCCATGTATTCAGATTCTGTAGTGCTCAATGCGACTGTTGGCTGCTTATTTGTTGACCATGACAAAGCGAAGCCATTCTTCATGAAAACATAACCAGTCACTGAACGCCTTCCATCAACGTCGCTGGCCCAGTCTGAGTCGGAGTAGCCAATAAGGTTGGTCACCTTGTCCTTCTGACCAGAAAACTCAAGCTGGAAATTAGCAGTACCCTTGAGATATCTAAAAATTCTCTTGACGGCGCCCCAGTGCACTTTTCCTGGATTTGCGTTAAATCGGATGATATAGCCCACTGCAAAACTTATGTCTGGGTGAGATACTTGAGATGCAAATAGGAGGCTTCCCACCGCCTCTTGATACTGTATTTTATTCATCTCCAGCCTCTCTGTCGATGTCGTCGGACACTGCTCCTCAGACAGCTGCAACCCTGGCGCCATGGGCGTTTCGGAGGGATTACAATCCTTCATGTTGAACCTTTTCAACATTTGTTCAATGTAGCGAGATTGATTGATCCAAATTTTCTTCTCATTCTGATCACGTTTGATTTCAAACCCCAGAATGTATTTGACTTTTCCCATGTCAGTCATCCTGAAAGTTGACGTCAATTTCTTCTTCAATTCTCCCCCCATTTGGCTGTCATTAGACAAAATCAAAAGATCGTCAACATAAACGGCCACAATCAGAATCTTCCCATTTTCAATTCTGTAGTAAATGCAAGAGTCGAACCTCGATTGTTGGAGGTTGGCCTCTTTCAAACATTTGTCAAGCTTAATGTTCCAGACCCTGCTAGCCTGCTTCAGGCCATATAAACTTTTCTTCAGACGGCAGACTTTATCTGCTTTGTCATATATTTCCGGAGGCAGCATATAAATTTCTTCAGCCAAGTCCCCTTGAAGAAACGCGGTGACTGCGTCCATCTGGTCAATGTCGAGGGCGAATTCAGCAGCTAGCGTCAGAAGATATCGGATGGAACTGTAACGAATGACTGGGGAGTACGTCTCCTCATAGTCAACACCTTTGATCTGGGAGCAGCCCTTTACGACTAGCCGAGCCTTGTGGGTCACCTTGTTCGCAGCATCCATTTTAGTTTTGAACACCCACTTACTTTTCAAGGGTTTTCGTCCGGGCGGTAGATTCACCAATTCCCATGTTCCATTATCCATTTGCGCCTTGTACTCTCTGTCCATGGCTTTGCGCCATTCATCTCCATCAGGACGAGAGAGAGCTTCATCGACAGTGAGTGGATCATTTGTAGTAGCGGTTGAGGCGAAATTCAGTAGATAATCCTGTAGATGAGTCGGCGGTCTTCTTTCACGGGTTCCTCCCCGCGTACTTTCTTCTTCAATAACAACGGGTCGAGTAGGAATGTAGTCAGGGTCGGTCCCAGCAGTTGACGAAGCGGCGTCAAGATCTGATTCAGCTGGATCATCAGGAAACCCGGGAAAATCTTCCGTTTGTTCCTCGCACGTCAAGGCTGTAGAGGAATCTGAAGACATTGATTCATCATTAGTTTCAGAACTGTCCTTATCTGAGAAAATATCAGTTCCACACGAATCAGGAAGAAAAAATTCATTCCTCGATGTATCACCAGATTTGCTGAGTAGCACTGAACCTTTTTCATTCTCAGAAAAAATGACATCTCTCGAGACAAAAACNATGTATCACCAGATTTGCTGAGTAGCACTGAACCTTTTTCATTCTCAGAAAAAATGACATCTCTCGAGACAAAAACGGTGGATTTTCGGCGTCAAAAATCTGTAGGCTTTACTTGTGGAACTATAACCAATCAAAATATACGGTTTTGATTTAGGATCCAATTTTTTGCGAGTGGCCGCCGGAATATGTGCATATGCTTTGCAACCAAACACGCGTAAATGCCTCACTGTAGGTTTTTTACCTGACCAGAGCTCTTCTGGAGTCTTTGCGACACATCTGGTGGGAGAACGGTTGAGTATATACACTGCGGTGTTAGCAGCCTCGGCCCAGAATGAGTTAAGTAGCTCTGACTCATTGAGTAGACATCTGAAGCGCTCCATTATGGTTCTTTNTCTGACGCGCTCCATTATGGTTCTGTTGAGCCTTTCTGCCTTCCCATTTTGCTGTGGGGTGTGCGGGACAGTAGTCTGATGCTCAATACCTGCGGAGGATAGAAGCTGACGCATCTTCTTGCTGCAATATTCACCACCGTTATCAGTCCTCAAAATTCGAATATTTGGCCCGTCTGGTTTTCAACATAGGCCTTCAAGTTAACTAAGCAGTTGAAAGCTTGGTCCTTAGATTTCCGAAAATAGACGAAATTTTTATGGCTCAAATCATCTAGAAACGTAATCATGTACCGGGACCCAGAGAAAGAACCTGTGTATGGTCCTGCTATATCTAAATGTATGAGCTCTAGAATTCTAGTAGATCTAGACTCACTGTCAGGAAAAGACAACCTCTGACTTTTGCCTAGTGCACATGGTTTACACACAAAGCCTTCAGGCACCTTCAAATTAGAGTTTAATCCAAATCCATGGACCAAAGTTTTCAATTTTTCCAAACTCGATAGACCAACGTGTGCTAAACGACTGTGCCACAACATACCTGAATTTGAAACTGTAAAAAAAGTCGAGCCAGGAGCATCCAAATCCAACTTGAACAAATTGTTCTTCAAGGTCGCTGATGCCAGAACTTCATTGTTTGTATCAAGAACAAGAGCACCTTTAGAGTCGAAAACAATTGAGAGTTACCATTGTTCACAATTTGGCTGACCGAAAGCAAATTGACTCTCAACTCAGGAACGTGATAAACATCTCTTACGTTTACTGGCAGCACGTTTCCATCAACCTTAACTGGTAATTTTATGTCACCAACACTATTAGAGTTCATACTACCTTGATGATTCGCGGTGCTGAAGCCGACCTTTGCGGGCCTGAGGTCGTTCACAAAACCGTTCTGATTTTTGGCCAAATGAACGGAACAGCCAGAGACAAGAAACCACTAGTTTTCTTCTGGAGAACACTGCACTGACAGGGCGGTAAACATTGAACGCTCTGATTTGTTTTTGTTTTGACGTTTATCACCGTTATCATCATCCGGAACCCGATCACAATATTTTGCGATATGTCCGTAAAACCCATTACATTTGTAACAACGCGGGCCTTTGCCTTGTTGGTGTTTGTAACTGTTGTTGCATTAACTGAATGAAGGGTTTGGCTTTCGCGTGGTGAACTTACTTGGACTACCTCGATTCTGTTTTGAGAACATGGCAGCGGATTTTTCACCCGAATCATGACCAAAATCAGAAATATCCTGTAGCAATTTCNGTTCTGTTTTGAGAACATGGCAGCGGATTTTTCACCCGAATCATGACCAAAATCAGAAATATCCTGTAGCAATTTCTTCTTAATGGAATCAGCCGTGATTTGAATTCCAGCACTCTCAAATCCCATGATTATTAGGCTGTATTTTTCAGGTAAACCGGCGAGCATTATCGTGCCTACCCATTCGTCACTAACCTCCATTTTGACAGCTCTCAATTTTATTCAACTCCTCGACAGATAAACAATTTTCGAGGTGGGTCGTGGTCAAAATTCGTAGGAGAGACACTCTTCGTTCGAGTCCACTGTTCCAAAGGCTGACGATAGTTTATCCCACACTTCCTTGGCTGTTTTGGCGTCTTGAACGTGGAGATAGTTGATCGGATCTATCAACAAGATTATCTTCGTCCGGACTTTGACATTTTTCTTCTTATCGGTGTCTTCCTCAGTCACAGATCCCCACAAATCTTCGTGCTCGAGATAAGTTTTGACCACGAACTTCCAGGTATCAAAATTCTCGCGTCCCTTCAGCTTTTCGATCGGAGGGAGAGCTGAGTTGGAGCTAATTTTTTCGCGACGGATTTTTTTTTTGGTCACTGAACAAACTGTTGACACTTTTACTGCGGATAGACTGGGCCCATAACCTGTTGTTGGATATGGGGAAGAAGATAGAAAACACAACACATAAGAAAACGTATGTACTAATATCACGAGACAAGAACAGAGTGAGGTTATGTAGTAACCACAACACAACACAGACTGGGCGCCAAGCCCACACACACACAAGATCTCTGGCGGTCAATGCTTGAACTAGTGCTTGTCCCGAATATTCACAACAAAAAATCTCTTCACTCCACTTTGGGCTGAGGTCACACGGGAGACAGAAGTACTTCACTCAATACGTGATCAGTATTGTAGAGGCTGTTCACGGTAAAGTGAACAATTTTGAAATCAACCCTTGAAAAATGTCACTGTCCATACCTGAGTGTATTTTTAACGAGTACATGTAGGGGCACACGCTCAGTAAAGTTGGTAACGACTACACAACCGTGTCTCAACATTGAATTAAAAGTGTTCGGTGAACATTTGTCAATACTACAATAACATTTTTCTTTGTGATTTTTTAATGCATATAAGTGTAAATATTACACATTTGGTAAAACATTAAATTTCTTAATAGTGTTACGGTTTCCCTTTAATGACGCGTGAATGAAGCGATCTGGTCCATGCTAATGTTGATTTTTCATACAGTGTAAGAATACACAATGTGCTAAAAAGTAGATCTTAAGCAGGGCTTTCAAAAGTGCTCATTTTACTACGAACAACCTATACACAGTTACACTGGCTTTGAACTTGTGCCGATCTCAGTCACTTCTTGTTTAAAGTGGGACAGGTTGTATAAGTAAAATAAAGAACAAGCGGGGGCGTGAACGACATATGCAGATCGTCAATGAATAAGTGTTACAAATTGATAGGAGCGGTACATGAGATGAAATGNTCACTTCTTGTTTAAAGTGGGACAGGTTGTATAAGTAAAATAAAGAACAAGCGGGGGCGTGAACGACATATGCAGATCGTCAATGAATAAGTGTTACAAATTGATAGGAGCGGTACATGAGATGAAATGTTACATATTATATTAAGGTATCCATGTCCGGAAATACCCTCCTTATACCAAAACACGGCGATACCAGCGAGTAGGTTAGTCGGCAACCTGGTGTAAACCAAGCAGTGTAACAGCACGTATCGGGAGTTACATGTGTAGGTTGAGGGTGTTTTGCAATGCCCCATTTGACGCATAGTAGGAGGTCCCATTGTTGGGCCACCGCGCTCCCCTGACCTAACGCCTTTGGAATCCTACCTTTGGGGGGCGACGTAAAAAACACTGGCGTGCGACACTCCTGTGAGATAGGTAGGTGCCTGAGGGGAAAGAGGAGGTATGAAGGAGGAGCTAGATGTCTTCGCGCCTCGCATAATCACCGCACGCTACCACTGCACGTCCGCGAACGGCACAGGCGACGTGGTAGCCACGATACGTGACGCCGCACCGTCACACGTACAGATCTTCCGACGATGGGGCCGCAGCGGTGCAGCGGCTAGGGCGCTCGCATCCCACCAAGGCAAATCCGGGTTCGATTCCCGGCGGGATAGCTCCCAGATTTTTTTTCTCGTTTTTGGAATTGTGCCGGGCGNTCTCCACTCCACTCCGATGACGATGCTGACCTGCCCGGCTGTCCGTCGATCCGTAGAACGGGCTGCAGTACAGAAGTAAAATTACGGGCGATTTTTTTTTTTAAGGCGATTACGTACCTGGAGTTATTTTAGCGTCTGGCACACTCATCAAATGCCATATCGCCGTTAAGATGAAGGCTCTGATCCTGCGTACATATAATAGTGTATTTCGAAATTATATTCCTAGCGCTTACANATCGCCGTTAAGATGAAGGCTCTGATCCTGCGTACATATAATAGTGTATTTCGAAATTATATTCCTAGCGCTTACATTCACAAATAAAGTTTTTAATACTACTAATGTGAACACAGCCCCCACTAGTCTGTACCACCATAAACTTAAATTATAATCGCAGAATATAATTCTTTATTTCAAAATAAGTTAATTACCCGTTCCCGTCTGATTGGCTACTGTTTACTGCGAAAATACCCCACTTGCTGGGCTGCCGTCTGATGAGTAGGTTACTAGGTGCTGATTGGCGATCGGCGTTCCAACATTTCGCTGACCAGTGACGCCATTTTGCTGGCGCGTGGGGCTGGAGTCCGCCGTACGAGCGACCGTTTCACCTCTGTATTCGCGACCATGCCGTGTCCTTACTGCGGTCGGAAATGGCTGCACAGGGCAGTTCAGGGTTATTACCTCTAACGTGGAGGACTGGTTTGTGGGTTGCGATGACGGGTGCCGTATAAGGAAGCTGTCTTCAAGCATTCGAGAGGCGAAAGTGGGCCAGTGGGTGCAGGCATGCATACGATTTGTCCGGCTCGCTTTCAAACAAGCACTTGTGCAACCACTCTTCGAAGATAAATTCCTTTCGATAATCGCATATATTTATTCAAACACTTAATGGTATACCCACAGTNGCAACCACTCTTCGAAGATAAATTCCTTTCGATAATCGCATATATTTATTCAAACACTTAATGGTATACCCACAGTACCTTTATTAGCATGTTAAGGCCGTTGAAGTCAAGATGGTAAAATTATTTATTGAACTTTTATAATATTATTACCTTTTTCGTTGGGATATAAGACATGAAAAAGTAAAAAAATGGAGGAAAATGAGTTTTTGAAAAGAAATAAAACGAGTTAAAGAAATTCTAAATTTATATATGTTTTCGTACAAATGTAAATATCGAACGAAAGCTGAAAATAATTATTGGCGTTATTAGAATGCTATGAAAAATATTTCCTGTGTTTTGCAGTTCGCTCGTATTTTATTTTTAACTTCTGATATAAATTACGAGATCGAAAAGACCAGACAAAGTCTCGTGGCACATGAACCAACTGACAGATTTTGAAGAAATTGCCGATATTGTGCAATTTAGCGTAAACAAAACTTTGTGCTGAAATAACTTTTTAAAACTTGTAGGAATCAAAATTTTAAATTAAAAATCACGCTAAAACATGATTAATATTATTTTATAAATAATCTGACATTTTGTTAAGTTTATCACAAATACACCCCAAAACTATAAAATATAATCAAAACTTAGAAAAAAATTATTGACCTAAAGAAGCCTTAAATAAAACCACCATGCTTTAACGACTTATTGAAGGTTAGTTACTCTAATAAGATATTTTTATAGAGATGAAATGACTCGTGCAATAGCAACATATTTCATCCTCACTTTTAAATCTTCTGATGCAAATGGAGACAGAAATCGTAACGTGGAATTACGACTTGCAAATGTGAAAGACGCCGTCCGTCTTTTTGTCGTTTTAATTATATATATATTTTTTTTTGTTTTACATAGACAAGGAAACAGCTTTTTATAATTATCTGTCTGTTGTGCTGTAAAAGGTTTTTTGGTTTTTGTAATTTCAGTTATACACTATAGAAAAATTTAAAACTATGCCCTGTCTCACATTTCGACAGCCAGCTGTTCAACGATACGCGTATAAGCGAAACAGTTTTAAACACAAATACGGTATATTAATGTAGTATTTACAAGTAAACGTTTCTGAAACGAGTTCTGGGTCCTCAGTGCACATACATATTTCTAGATTTAAATACAAAACTGCCTGCCATTTCAATTTTATTACATGCCGTGGAGTGGCGATATTTAAACGTGATGTTTTCTACAGACAGTGATCATACCTTGCTATTAATCACATACCAGCGGTTTTCCGCTTACTCTTATTCCTTATGTAAATTAACGCACATGATTATATTTACTCGACATTCAAATTATGTATATAATACGTAACATGTACGAGTTGTCCTCTCAGTTCCCGTTGTCAAGTTCATTTTCTCTCTCTATTACAGCTACAAAAGAGGTTCTCAGTATATAATCAGAAGCCTCGTGCAGTCACATATGCTTAAGCACACGTACACGATTCGGAACTATTCAGCATCTTTTCATTACTCTGCAAATTATCTACAAAAATATCTCGCCCACAACTCGGCCTGTCTCGTTAAATTGTAAGCGTCACATTTACAAGAACTGATGAATACGGGGGAACGTGATTCTCTGAATAGAATAGTAAACGAGGTTCAGATAAAAGAACCACCCCACGGTTCACGTACGCCTATCACCTGGTATAGTCAGTTCGCTGTTACTTTGGAATCAATCTTTGAATGGAATCCCAGTCCGAAACTTCGTATAGTTTAACGAGAAAAAGCATATTTATATTTCAACGCCTTATTTAAAAATATTGCCTTTAAATTGACGGCAATGGAATTAATTCATAATGCGCCTAAGCGTACGAATACAAGTGAGTGGATCTACGTCAATGCTGGTTTTTACACAAAGCCCATATAAGGATCCACAATTTACACAAATAAGAAACTATACACGATTTTTAATAGTTATCGGCAAACCAGGAGTACCAACATTAGAAAATGACATGTTTGTGGCATGTAAAAAATTTGATCGAAAATGTTAATTAAGTTACATTTTAAAGTATTTCGGCATAAAAAGGAACTGGGATATAAACGTTTAATTTAATTCAAGCAACCGAACTATCACACAGTATTTATTATTGCCATATTCGATCGTCTGTGGGACGAACTGAAGTACTGACGCCTTATAGTCACCATACGAAAGAAATGGCTATGGAAAATTTCCTTCTGGTCTACCCGGCAGTAAAACATAGTCGCGGTTTCAGATATCAAGAGAGTGCATAGTCGGAAATAATGAACACGTGAACAAGGCCAGCGCTGCTGAATGTGGTGTTAAGCTTTTGTCAGAATATATTTAAACTAGCGAACCGGCCCGGCTTCGCCCGGTAACAATTTAGTTTTTACAGCGATACTTTGAAAGACAAAAATGGTTACTGTGAGTCATCCTTAAAAGATAAACATATGCTATCGTGGACTTTTCTGTAGACCTTTTTGAGAGCTACAATTCGGTAGTACATTAATTTGATGTATCTCTTATGGTTTAGTCAGCGCAAGCCATGTAAGCGCCCTAAAAGCGGTTTTTTACGACTTGATTACAAACAGTTCGACATTTCTCTACTATCCTTACATTAAATATAAATGTATTATACACCAGAACCTTCCTCAAGAAATCCTCTAAATGATGTTAAACACCGCATTCAAATCCATCAAGTAGTTTAGAAGTACTAAGTGAATACACAGACAGACGCGGATAAGCGACTTTGTTTTATACTATTTAGAGATTCTCCCGTACCACCATACAACTGTGCGCCGTGTATTTTCGACAATGCTACAGTGTAAAAAAATAATTAATTTCCCTAAACCGTAATGGAAATTTTTAAGGTATACATAACATAGATCATTTTCAATCAGGCTGCAAACACATAAATATGAACGTCATTACAACAAAAAATTTTGGAACCTCACTTGACATTTGACTTATTTTAGAACAAATGAAGGAAAACTACCATGGGTGTATGCCATAAGTAGGCCTATATCTCAGTACCTTCAATGAAGGTTTCCACTGCGCTTGCTCAATAATTTTTTTTAGCCACTGCTTCGTAACGTCCCCGTTTTAAGCTAATCTGGAGACGCATACATATACATACAAAGTTAGTATAAAGTGAATGACCAAAATAGCCTCACACATCCACCAGTTAGGCTTTCTTGAGATTCGAAGAATCCCATCGTTTATTCTCGCTACCTGTCTCTCCACTTCCATAGGTTACTCACGGGAAACTGACCAGTTTTGAAAGCCCTGCGTAAGATCTACTTGTATTCACATAGCGAATCCTTCCGCCATATGTAAATTAACATTCCCATGGGCCTCATCACTTTGTTCATGCGTCGGTCAAGTGAAACTGTGGAATTATTAGAAAAGTAAATATTTTACAAATGCGCCAACTCATACACTAATATACATTAAAAAGACAGAAAGAAAAATAAATAATTTCAGTATTCACAAATGTTTATCTAACACTTTCAATTCAACGTTAACATACGGAATTACTTTTCCTCTGTCGTCGCCAACTTAACTGCTCGTATGCCAGTCAGAGTGCCCGTTAAAATATATGCAGGTAAGGGCAGTGACAAATATTAAAGGTTGATTTCAAAAGTGGCCAAATAACCGTGAGTAGCTTATAAACAGATAAACATAGGTAAGAGTCACGTCTAGGCAAAGACAGAATCACAGAGTAAATAACAATACAGATGTGAAACAGCAGATAATACCGCGAACTTCAGCCGCATAGACACTAAAATGACGTTACTTGCCAGTAAAATGTCGGAGCACCGTTTGCCAACCAGCGTGCGCCTGGTAACCTACTTGTCAGGAGGCAGTTCAGCCAATAGGGAACCTTTCGCAGCACGCAACAGCCAATCAGACGCAAGGCCCGTTCCCAGAGCCTCGCGCAGCCAATAAGGGAATGGGCAGGACTACATCAAATGAACAGCCACGCCATTTCGTATCTGTGGAATTATCTACTCTGAGAAAGTATAAATAACGTGGTACGACATCAGGAAGCCATAGCACCAAATAACTTTATAAAGTAAAATCATANGCCATAGCACCAAATAACTTTATAAAGTAAAATCATAAAAAACAAAGTATAACTTATACCTAGAGACCTGCAAAGTTCGCGTTATTATTTAAGGACAGAATGATTTCCAAGTTACTGTGCGTTTGACCAACTTCAGCCATTGGCCAAAAATGTGNGCGTTATTATTTAAGGACAGAATGATTTCCAAGTTACTGTGCGTTTGACCAACTTCAGCCATTGGCCAAAAATGTGTTTGGCACGCCTCTGAGAACTCTTTGAAACCAATAGCATAAGTTTAGCGGTGGAGTGGCCAATCTCTTTTCAGGAGATAAAGCAGATACGTGACGTTGATTACAGTGCAGCAACCAATGAANAGCGGTGGAGTGGCCAATCTCTTTTCAGGAGATAAAGCAGATACGTGACGTTGATTACAGTGCAGCAACCAATGAAAGTACAGATTATGCTCGCTTGTTTATAAGGCAGTGGAGTCTATCATGTCACCGAAAGATAACGCGAATTTTGCGCGTCTCTACTTACACCCCTGCATTTCCCAGAAAGGACACACTTGTAGGGGTGGAAAGACAAACATGCGTGGTTCAACCTACGGCCGGCCATGTAAAAGAAATCTACTTTGAGACAGATTACTCTAAACTGATTCACTAAATCCATAATGAACCGAAGTAATTAAAATTNTAAAAGAAATCTACTTTGAGACAGATTACTCTAAACTGATTCACTAAATCCATAATGAACCGAAGTAATTAAAATTACCCTAGTTATGGGTTAGAATATACACTAGGTAAACTTAGTTGGTAAGTGGGTCTCTGCAGGAAACTATTTAAACTACTAAACGCATGACGAAAATGTTTTAAATGTAAATAATGGACTAATTATATATACACACTATCAGTGTGACACTTAATCTGTCAAGCCAGCTTGCGCNTAAAAGAAATCTACTTTGAGACAGATTACTCTAAACTGATTCACTAAATCCATAATGAACCGAAGTAATTAAAATGACCCTAGTTATGGGTTAGAATATTCACTAGGTAAACTTAGTTGGTAAGTGGGTCTCTGAAGGAAACTATTTAAACTACTAAACGCATGACGAAAATTTNAAACTATTTAAACTACTAAACGCATGACGAAAATGTTTTAAATGTAAATAATGGACTAATTATATATACACACTATCAGTGTGACACTTAATCTGTCAAGCCAGCTTGCGCACGATATTAAACAATCCGATTCGTTACCTGAGAAATAAAATCTTCAATTTTAACCTATGATGACATGGATACAACTATAATCAATATGTTATTTGGTCGAATTCAGCATTATTTAATAAACTTTACAAGAAAATACGCTATAAGTATAGCAGCAAAAGGTGATACTAAATACGCCCTTGCTGTGGACACGGATTGATCGTACAGGTCCCGGGTCATTCTCATATGTATAGTTCAGTTAAGCTGCTATGTATAGAAACATCTCGCTATACTCTACGTTCAGTGCAAGTTGGTTTCAAACACGTATGGATTAACACACGCTAGGGTATGACTTTTAAAATGAACCTGCGTAGATGCAGGCACACCTAAGTCATGGTCGTTTGTTTGAAAGACGTGTGGAAAAACGATCAAGAACTAGATCACAGCGGCACAAAGCATTACGTAAGATGTCATGGACCGCAAGAGATGATGAATAAGGACAGAATGGTTGGACGCGGCGCATTTCAAGTGAAAGTGGCTTGGGGTTACATCATGACGCGACAAGACGAGATTGCTCGAGGGTTTTGCAATCTAAACATCTGTGGCTTCTACCTTAGAGTTAGGGGGGCCGCGGTTTACGTAGTGGCTAGAGTGCTTGTCCCCCCCCTCCCTGCCGAACCGTGTTGGACTCACGGCGGGGTCGCTCCCGAATTTTTGCACTTGGGAATCGTGCCGGACGATGCCGCTGGTCGGCGTGTTTCCTCGGGGATATCCCGTTTTCCCCCACCCTCGTATTCCGGAGCTGCTCTGGCTTTCAAGACCTCGTTGTTAAGAGCCACCCAAATCTCTCCACTACGTTAGAATTAGAACGAAGATACATTATTTGCACGTTTTCGCTGCTGTAGTCGTCGATATGAATGAACTCTTCGTTTCGGACTTGTACAACCTGTTTGAAGCGAGTAATGATAAAGAAGTAAGTATGAGTGTTCTTCTCGTTGATTTTTATTCTGCTTCGTTTGGAAGAAAGTTTAAAGCGCTACCAAAAAAAAGGAAAATAAGAAACACTGACGGATGAAAATAAAATGTAGGCTAACCAGAACGAAATTATTTACCTTTTTCTGACGTCCAAAGTAATGACTTGCTGTTTGCAGAACTGCTTGCGATGTTCAGAATGATTATGCACAACGTAGTAAAAGAAAATAATTTGGATTACTCAGGATAAATAAATAAGTACGAACAGGAAGATTCCGAGAATACATTTGAGGACGAGCTTGAATAAAAAAAAAAAAAAGGGTACACAAAAGCCACTTTACAACTGGAGCACAGTTTTGTTACACGCGCTCTGGACAGAAACTGATCTAAACATTGTTTTTTCTTTGAGGGAGTGGAAGGGGTGGTTTCATCATTGTGCAAGTGCAGATATTGACTTCCGAGACGTGGCATGGGAAAAGGACACACTCTCTAAAAATTTTAATTTTAGGAAATAATATTATGTTAATCAAATGAAACCAGTAGTTAAAAAAATTCAGACGTAATTTCAGTTTAGTTTTAAAACTTTTACAGAACACTTTCATGTCAAAAAGGGGATATATATTTTAGGATGTATACTGTAAGAGGATATATATTTTAAGTAGGGGGGGGGAATGTTTTCTGTGACACCCCACCCCACTTGGATCCACCCCTGGCTCTGGAGGACTTCTGAGGTATAGTCTACTCACGGTTGATTTCAACTTTCCTGAAGCCCTGCTAAAGTTCTACTTTCAGGCTGTTCATCCGCCTCATGCAAATAAAGCTCAATTAAGTGTCAATAATTTCACCAAAGGGACAACGCACCGCATTCTTGCGCACNGATTTCAACTTTCCTGAAGCCCTGCTAAAGTTCTACTTTCAGGCTGTTCATCCGCCTCATGCAAATAAAGCTCAATAAAGTGTCAATAATTTCATCAAAGGGACAACGCACCGCATTCTTTGCGCGCTCAGTGTAATAACATTTTTCATTATAACTATTTCTCACTAGCTATTAACAACAAACCTATTTTCTCCTCAGTGTTNCTCAGTGTAATAACATTTTTCATTATAACTATTTCTCACTAGCTATTAACAACAAACCTATTTTCTCCTCAGTGTTTCTATTCATATTAATTGCAAATGAAATATTACAAGTTATAGATTAAATATAAGTAAAAGTTAAATTTAACCAAAGATAAGGTATTTGTATGTTAACACAAGTATATAACGCTTGTGATACACGTCACATGTGGGAGACAACAAAACACGCGATACATGGGGTGATTTTTCAAAGGTTTGATTTAAAAAGAGTGAAGAAACTGCGAATAGACTACAGCTAAATATACGCTTCAATACACACTGGCATGCAGGCGCGCAGTTAAGTTGGCAGGGACTTAGAAAAATAGTTCTAAGGTTTGACGTTGTACTGAGAGTGTCATGTTCAAATTAATGCTTACTGAAGTCTGTGGTTTTTGCTGTATACAGACAAGAGAACCAATGTGCACTTTAATGAAATATTTACTTTCCACGATTTTGCTTGTATGACGCATGAACAAAGTGAGACGGTCCGTGGTGAAGTAAAATTTTACGTACGGCAGAAGGATACAACATGAGGAAAAAGTAGATCTTAAGAGGGGCTAAGGTAAGGTTAATACTACTCAGGTTAGGAACAACACGAGATTTCCTATGGGAGAGTTTGGCACAGAGAAAATGTCCGCCGCTAGGTGTGCAGTCTTCCAAACGGTGACTTTTAATTACAATGTTTAACTACGTGAATAATAAGAGAAAATTTTTACTTTGTTACAAAGTTATTATATATTTGATTTAATATTATTACAAGTATCCTGTTTTTAAAAGCAGGAAAAAGAAAACCTATGGTACACATGCGACACTAGCGCTCACCTAGTGGCGAAAATGTTTGGTTACCAAACTTTTAACATTGATCTTCCCAACCTGAGTAGAAGGTTTATTCTGCTCAGGTTGGGAAGGTCAATGCTGTTAGTTTGGCAACTAAAATGTTTCGCCGCCAGGTAGTTATGGTGTCACTTGTGTACGGATTTTTCCGTTTTGTATGTAAGTAAATGGGATAATTGCAATTTTCATAATATAAAAGTGGTAGTTTTAAATCTTCCAAGTTGTATTGTGTTAGAACCTACGCAGAGAATAAACTTTGTTCTTCGCACTACAGTAGAAATATAACGAAATATTTTCACATATTGTTAAATATTATGTCGTAGGCCTACACTGGATTTGGCAACACGCAGGCTCACACAATTACTTTATTTAAATATCACAAATGAATAGAAAATAATAATAACGAAATTGTTTAAAAAAAACTTANGCTCACACAATTACTTTATTTAAATATCACAAATGAATAGAAAATAATAATAACGAAATTGTTTAAAAAAAACTTAATTTTTAGGGTATTCCTGCTGAGTTTCCTTAACTGAAAGGAGAAAAGTACAAGGTTCCTTTTGATGACAGCTAATTATACTTTTTCGCACTTAAATTCCTAACGTTTTCGCGTTGAATTAAGCTNGTTCACACAATTACTTTATTTAAATATCACAAATGAATAGAAAATAATAATAACGAAATTGTTTAAAAAAAACTTTATTATTAGGGTATTCCTGCCCAGTTTCCTTACGTCAAAGGAGAAAAGCACAAGGTTCCTTTTGATGACAGCTAATTATACTTTTTCGCACTTAAATTCCTAACGTTTTCGCGTTGAATTAAGCTNACAAGGTTCCTTTTGATGACAGCTAATTATACTTTTTCGCACTTAAATTCCTAACGTTTTCGCGTTGAATTAAGCTTGCTCAGGAACGCCCAATGGCAATCACAGGTGTATTTTTTGCTGTTTGCTCTTGTGAACGCCACTGAAGGACGCAAATGATAGTTACGGAATAAAGTTAATGCTTAAAATTTTGGCTGAGGCAAATATATATCACATTTCGAGACTAACACTAACTTTTACAGAAAAATATATAGAATTTATCTATTTACCGCCCGATTAAAAACGACCTCTTCGAAACACCAGCGCACTTTGCGGGGAAAATTTTCCCTATGTCAAACTCTCTAATAATAATCCTGGTTTGGTTCCTAACCTGAGTAGAATTAACCTTAGCAGATTTTTGAAAAATACTTAATTAACAGTGAACTACCAATAATGAACGTACTTTAGACTCCTGTTCTATACTACTTAACATTAATTATATTACTGCCACGTAAAATTCTCAAAACTTTTCTTCGAGCGTGCTTGTATCAGAAATCTCTGAAATTCAACGTGTTTCNTTACTGCCACGTAAAATTCTCAAAACTTTTCTTCGAGCGTGCTTGTATCAGAAATCTCTGAAATTCAACGTGTTTCTTCAATGATCATGTTTTAAAAATGCCGCGCAGAAGTTTTCTTTCTTTCTTCTTCTTACTGTTTCTGCAGTTTNTTTCTTCAATGATCATGTTTTAAAAATGCCGCGCAGAAGTTTTCTTTCTTTCTTCTTCTTACTGTTTCTGCAGTTTACGGAAGCATTCTTCACTGTGATAAAATAGTTCACATTCCTTTCGGAAAGATAAAATATTGCAAGCAAGCTTGTTTTAGCACAGAGTNCTTCACTGTGATAAAATAGTTCACATTCCTTTCGGAAAGATAAAATATTGCAAGCAAGCTTGTTTTAGCACAGAGTTCTGAGAACAGTGGCATAGGCTATTCAAAAAAGGGGGGCAGGAGGAAGCTAAAAAGGAAGAGGGGAACGGGTTTGAAGGATCTCCTTTAAATGACAGTGTTATAATTATTTTTTAAATACTTTCAGCATCTCATCAAAAGTAGCAATTAAAATAAATATTAGTGTATGTAGCAAAACTCTATCAAAACCCTTCTTTATTTTTCTTTTAGCACATAACCAGAAACAAATGCTAACTAAAACTCTAGTGCAGATATCCTGTCAGTCCTTAACACCCTCCCCCCCCTCAGGGTCCACGGTGGTGTAATGGTTAGACTACTCACCTCACACCAAGGCGAACCGGGTTCGATTCCCGGCGGGGTCACCCCTGAATGTTTGCTTGTGAGACGATGCCGCTAGCCGGCGGGTTTTCTCGGGGATCTNTTACTGCCACGTAAAATTCTCAAAACTTTTCTTCGAGCGTGCTTGTATCAGAAATCTCTGAAATTCAACGTGTTTTCTTCAATGATCATGTTTTAAAAATGCCGCGCAGAAGTTTTCTTTCTTTCTTCTTCTTACTGTTTCTGCAGTTTACGGAAGCATTCTTCACTGTGATAAAATAGTTCACATTCCTTTCGGAAAGATAAAATATTGCAAGCAAGCTTGTTTTAGCACAGAGCTCTGAGAAAAGTGGCATAGGCTATTCAAAAAAGGGGGGCAGGAGGAAGCTAAAAAGGAAGAGGAGAACGGGTTTGAAGGATCTCCTTCAAATGACAGTGTTATAATTATTTTTTAAATACTTTCAGCATCTCATCAAAAGTAGCAATTAGAATAAATATTAGTGTATGTAGCAATACTCTATCAAAACCCTTCTTTATTTTTCTTTTAGCACATAACCAGAAACAAATGCTAACTAAAACTCTAGTGCAGATATCCTGTCAGTCCTTAACACCCTCCCCCCCCCTCAGGGGCCACGGTGGTGTAATGGTTAGACTACTTACCTCACACCAAGGCGAACCGGGTTCGATTCCCGGCGGGGTCACCCCTGAATGTTTGCTTGTGAGACGATGCCACTAGCCGGCGGGTTTTCTCGGGGATCTCCCGTTTCCCCCGATTTTGCAATCCGGAGCTGCTCCACACTCACCTCGCTTCACCACCATCGGCTCTCCAGACCTCGATGTTTAAGAGCCGCCCAAACCTCTTCACTCACTCACTTAACCAACCCCCTCCTCCAAATTCTCCCTCAGCACACAGAATGAAAAATTCTGGACGGACCCTTCTGCGAGAAAGAAAGTGGCTTGGTATTCGCACATCGCATGCAGCCATCGTCCGATCGCGTTAACTTCTACGGGCTCACCAATCACGATCAATCTTCCAACCCGTCGGCAAGCTGTCAGATACTATCAGATTAGGCAGCACGGTTTAAATGCGAAGGATTCCCGTGACCTTCAAACTAACACACCGGGCGTTATAATGGGCGGTATGTACAGAGACAAGTTATTCTGGCTGGCTGCGTTCGATTCCTTGATGGTACACGTGTGGGTTTTGCCACGGGGTTAAACTATCCGGAATTTTTATTTATTTGCGTTAACCAGGTCGGTCCCACATTGATTTCTGAGGGCATAAGTGGCAACTAAGTAAATGTTTTGCGGGATTTATACCTGTGTAAATCTTGTTTCACCAATTCCCAAGGACAGAAACAATTCAGTTACCTTTAGGGTAACTCCACAGTATTCTGTTTCCCAGTTCGCATTATGGCACCATGTTATACTTTACAGTCCACTATATAATCCGCTATATAACTGAGCAGATGTCATTCACTGACTGCTTCTACAGTTACGGCTCGTTCTCTTATTCGATTGTGCCACGCGTAAGTAAGCTGCCTGAGTGCTAAATGCTTACTACTGATTCACAGCCTTACAGGACGTATCAGAGGAATGGTGGTCCAATGGCACATGTGAAACATACGTATAATATTATCACGTCTAGCCTGTCCCCGAGCTATAACGCAAAATAATAGCTTCTCTATTCAAGCCTCACTGGCGTAGCGTCGTAAGACGCCGGGACACCTATTATCAGGGAAGGGAATCAAAACCAAATTATCGATTGGTTACGTATCCATTAAATCGGAAGGATACGATTTATGAACCCGATTAGTCGGTTCTGAATAATCGATTATTCACTTTATCGATTACTATATTTTTTAAACGTATTTTACTCCGAGTTTCTAAGGAAAACGGAAATCGCTTAAACAAGCATAACAACAATGCGCTATGTGCTTTTAAAAACAAAAAATAGCAAAAAATAAAAATAAAAACATTTTTGTTGTTAGGTTTAAGTTACCTCAGGGAGGAAAGGAGGCACTTAAAAAAACAAAATCCAAGTCTTTCATATTGGGGCAAAGAAAAAGTAAATACAATATAAGAGTTCAGAATTTTCGAAAATATGGGATCTAGATAAAATCCTAATTCGGCTATATTTTGACATCCGGAAACTCCCATTCTGCTACCTAAAATTACGCTACATATACCCTAATTCGGCTACGGTCGACAAAGCTAGCGGTTAGCTGGTTTAAGGAAAATCGCTACTTGTACAGAGGCTGTCACAAATCGAAAAATAATCAAAAAATATTAATCGATATACCTATTAATCTAAATAATAACAATCGAGTCCACAAAAATTTTATTAATCCCAAAGTAATAATCGATTACAACATTAACAGAATCGTAATCGAACATCGCTACGTAAAATTCCCTCACAAAAATAATGTTTAAAATTTGTAAAAAAAATCTTTTTAAGTGCAAGCTGTGTGATAACTTTCGTCACGCACATGTGTGGCGTAGAGATTTCACTTTCCCTGTTCGTGCTTTATTCGATCCCAAGCGAGACGCCCGCCAGGTCTGGCGCACAGTACGAGCGACAGCTGGGTTTGCTGCGGGGTAGCGGGTTAGGGGACGACCTGCGCTGAACGGAGTTTCTTCGCACCGTTGTGCGCAGGACACCTACGTACAGGAATATTATGATGGACATATCACCGTTCCTCGCATTTCGATGCGGGAAGGGCGTGTAACGCCTCCATCGCATGTAGCCAACATTGGCCTAGACCACACAAATTCAACTGTCAAAGTCACAGGCTCAACAGTGTTTCACGTGTTTGTTTATATCTTAATTTGCAAAAGACAAGCCCTATTTTATGAACACAATACTTATAACTATTTGAATGTTGTCAAATTGCATTGTATACAAATATCTGAAAACATTTTTTTTTTTACACAAACAATGTTATAACCTTAAATCCTATCCATGTAGTTTACGGTAGTCGTATTGGCAGAAAAGCAAATTCAGTGTTGGAATACGGAGAGAGATTNTAAATCCTATCCATGTAGTTTACGGTAGTCGTATTGGCAGAAAAGCAAATTCAGTGTTGGAATACGGAGAGAGATTTTGCGCAGTTTGCGTGGTCACCCTACCCGACATTCATTCTACGATGACGTCACATTTGTGGCTGTCTGTTATCTGTGATGAGGATGTTGGTTTCCTGATATCGTGTTGTCGGGGAAGGCCGGGGCCATTGTAACGCGCGAGCACTCTAATACAGTGTTACAAAATATATCCGTTCTCCCATTCACCTTTCACGTGCAACATAAATCGTACTTATCCGACAATTTGGTCGAGCATGTACTGCTTTTTAATGAGTTCTGCATCGCGCACAGTCGGCTGCAGTGCTCCTTTGAAAGACATTCTGCCTTGAGACGATAGCCGAGTCAAGGGTGTGTGTTTGTGTGAGTGAGGCAACAACCGACGAAGCTCCACGGTCGACGCCGGCCGGCATATGTAAAGTGATATCGCCTCTAGGCGCAAGCCCCGGAGCTAGCGCGCCATAGTTCCGCCATGATTGTAGAACTTAAGGAGTATAAGCGGTGACCCTACAGTTTCACTGGCCGCGACTCTGTAGCAAAGTCCAACACATACCTCTACCTTAGTTTCGCATGTATCTTGAGATACAGCAGTCTGAAGAAAAAAAAGAAGCAATTTCTAGCTGTGTTGGAGGGCATGAGAATAGTGTCTACAATGTGCGCGGTGTCTCGAAAGTACAATTCCGTCATCGTCTGGAATGTGCCTTTTGTTCGTGGGTAAAAGCACAAACGCCAAGTTTAATAGTTTTGGTCAAGAAAGGCATATTTCAAACACGCGGCAACGCAGTTCTAACATTACATAGGCGACCGCCTCAACGGGGACACGCAAGTGAAATAATGTTTGTAAAAATCAGTGTTTGTGTGTATTAGCGTATCACAGTCAATAAGTGTTCTAGGAGTACTTTTTTTTTCAAGGAAATGTAAAAAACAATTATCTACAGCCACCACTTTTTACTTCTATCCTAACAAATACACTCGAAGAAAAAAAAATAGTGGGAGTGGTTAAACATAGCATTTTAACCCTTTCATTCCCACATTAGCGTATAATTTTTTGTGTTGCAAATAACAAATTTTGCAATGCGTGCTGTACTTAGGCTGACAAAGAACTTGTTTCTTTATCACAACCAATAAGCTGCGTGATTTGTGCTCGGTGATAGTGGTATGAACCAATCACGTTGTAGAGCAGTAGCACGGCTACAAATCAGCTACCCACAGGGATGATCATTATGCACTGAGCCATGTATTGTACAGTACCGGTCAAACATAATCTTCCTGTGCAACATGTAGACAATTGCCTACATTGGGAACGAAAGGGTTAGGGGTTTACCTGCTGTTTCAATAAAGGGAAAGAGAAAAGCTCAAAGATGCACCTGTAGTTTAATCCACTGGCTTTCATCGCGTGTAATATCCTATTGCTACAGATCTAATTCGCGAGAACTGAGTTGAGAGATTTAAGCGGCTCTTAACAACGAGGTCTTGAGAGCCGACGGGAGTGAAATGAAGTGAGAGTGGAGCAACGCTGGAATGCAAGGGTGGGGG
>NQII01004054.1:57009-79366 GCA_002778355.1 Clitarchus hookeri
TCGCTTGTAGCTGCGGCGTCATCGAGCTACTTTATCGGAAGAAAAACCTACACACTGAAGAGAAACAAATCCTGTGGTGGCACTACGATAAACGCAACGATGTGTTTCGTGTGTTCTAGAAGGTTCGAGAATCACTAGGGACACTGCGTTACGCGAAAGGATTCCACGACTACAGCTGTGCTCCCGAAACACCTCAGTTCAGATTGATTTTAAATGTCACGGGTCTCAACATTCTGCGCGCAAATCACCGACGCTCGCACTGTTAAACATTTTCTGTCATTTAGCGAGAAACAGCTACTAGAAAATTCTCCAGAACGCTCCGTAAAATTACGAGCACGTAGTTTTTTTTTTTTTTTTTCCAATAACGGACTTTCCGTAAATTTCACAGCACTCTCCGTGAATTCACGGAACATCAACGAAAAATTTGCTAGTTAGTATTTCTGCGCTTTCAGTCTAAAAAGAAAGAGATTCAGAAAAAAAAAGTTAATTTTCTTTATAATAGTTAAGATAATTTACAACTGGAATGGCGGGGCGGATCCAGAAAAAGGGGCGGGGAGAGAGATCAAAAGGGGCATGAAACACCTCCTTGAAAACCTTGTATTGACTTGAAACTGTTCTGTAAATGTTTTAAAACTGAAATGAAATAATATCACATTAGTTAAAAATAGTAATTGTATTTGATTAATTTAGTATTATTACATAAAATTTGAACACATACAGACAACTTTGAAATCCGTGACCTTTACCATTCATCTACCACTTCTTTGCGACTACGAAGTATATAAATATGGCATTTCAGTTTCTAGCAATTTCGAATGTTTAAAATGTTAATAATTGTTAACAGCTGCCTGACGATACTTTTTGGAATTTTGAAGGAGTAGTTCTAAGTGGCGTGGATATCCTAACTGCAGTAGCAACGTTAATTTTCTGGAGACATGCGTAGCTCGGTAAATATATTTCACAGAAATACGCCTTTTTTTTTCTCCGGAAAAGTTAAGAATCAATTATCTAAGGCCGTCACTTTTTTACTTTTGTCCTACCAAACATATTAACAAAAAATAGTAAAAACTGCTAAAAACAGCAGTTTTAGGTATTTCCTGCGCAGTTACGTTAAGAGAAAGGAAAAAATTACGAAGCGGCATTTGCAGTTTAATCCACTGACTTACATTACATGTAATAATATCCAATTTGCGAGAAATTCAACTCTACACACACACATATAAACTACACACACACACACACACATATATATATATGTATACTATATTGCCGTTGTTTATGTCTGAGATTAAATTTTTTAAATGTGACTTTGTTAGGTTGCAGAACGTTATTCTGTAAAATTTTAGGAACAGCTATTCTGTCGCTACTACAGTCGTTCTCAAAAGATACCGTACGACTTTAGCCCTTAGGGGTGAAATTGGTCCCAGAAATTGGAAAGTTGTATATAGTTTTGTAATGACTAAAAATGAACATTTTTGGTATCTTGCTGCTCCCTGATAACTAATACACACGAAACAAAATAATGCACATTTGTTTATGATAGACAAAACAATAAATAGGCTTGCCTAAAAGTTGGGCTGATGCCGCAACATAAAGGAACCCCGTTGATATTGAAGCTATTCAATCACCTGAGTGATATACTACGCCTCGCCAAAGAAGAATTAAAAATAATAATCGGCGAATACATTTCGTGACTCGAAAACTGGTAACACCGCAGTGGTTTCCGTCTCTTCCATGTAAACTAGAGACATCTGGAAACAACAGCTCGAATTACAACGCGGCCATGGACAGGCACGTTTACGCTTTCTCGTGGTTGCTATATTCCGTTCACGGTCACTTCCAACTTCTCCGGAGCCCAGTTAAAGTCTTACTACTAGGATAATCCTCAGCTTCATGCAAGCAAAGTTCTACTGAGTCTAAGAAAATTACACCAAAGGGACATCGCACCGCATTCGTGCGAACTCAGTGTAATAATATTTTTGCATAAGAACTATTTCTTACTAGGCATTACCAACACACCTATTTTCTCTCCGGTTGTATTCATATTAATTATGCACGAATATTGTAATTTTTATATAAAATGCAAATAAAAGGACAATTTATGCTAATACAAGTATAACACGTTTATCTATGAAACAACCAAACACGTCATACATGGGGTGATTTTTCAAAGGTTTAGTTCAAAAAGTGTGAAGGAACCACGAATAGTCTGTATCCCCGGTCAGGTCACTCCCGGATTCCCATAAGTGGGAATCGTGCCGTACGATGCCGTTTGGTCGTCGGCGGGTTTTCTCAGGGATCTTCCGTTTCCTCCACCCTATCACTCCGGTGCTGCTCCATACTCACATCAATCACCCTCGTCAGCTCTCAAGACCTCGTTGTTAAGAGCCGCCCAAATCTCTTCGCTCACTCGCTCACGAATGAGAACCACGCAATGTCTTCTAAGGGCAACCACCTGCTATGAATGTGCCGTGAGCAGTCAGAAGTGAATCCATACCAGTGGTGAAGTAGAGCAGGTTCCAAGCGGCCCAGAACTTCTTGTACTCCATGGCGACGCGACTTTCCGGTTCCGGTTCGTTCTCGGTGCGGAACTCGCGAGGGGCACGGCGGCGGGCGGACGGACCCCCTGTCGGCGCGCGAGTCGACTGGGCGTGCTGCGCCCAAGTCTTCGACGACGACGACCGCTGGTCGCGAGGACTAACGGACGGCGAAGAACGTGCTGACGTGAGACGCGTGCGAAACAACTGCCTGCGACACCGCACTTGCGGGCGACCGACGAAGCAACACGGGTCGACAAGCGTCGCCGCTGGGGAACACGGATGTATAGTGCGCGCCGCGACAGTCCGGTGACCTACATCGGCAGGGGGACCGCCGGAACCATACGTGGCTTGAACTCTCGATTACAGTGCGTTCACGGCTTCTTCCATCTTTCCTAGAGCCCTGCTTGATTAATACTTTCAAGCCATCCCTCCATCTCGCGGAAACAAAGCTTAACTCAAGTCTAGAAAATGACACCAAAGTGACAACGCCCCGTATTCGTGAGCATTCAGTTTATTAATATTTTTGCACGAGAACTAATTCTTATAGGCTGTTCACGGTAAAATGAGTACTTTTGAGGCCTTAGTTACTCTTTCCTTTCTAGCATTTTTAAAATCCTTTAATCACCTTTTAAAATGAATATTGTCATGTAAGTAATGAACACAGTGTGTGTATTCCACCGCACTCGGAAGTTAACGCCTAAGGCTAAAATAGAAAATATTTTTGACTATTATTTCAAATGAGAGGACTTTCAAAATGCTCACTTTACCGTGAATAGCCTATACTAGGTATTACTAACACACATATTATCTCTCTGTTTATATTCATATTAATTATACATAAAAAATTCTAATTTGTAAATAAAATGTAAGTTAAAGTTCAGTTTGACCAAGAATAAAATACTTTATCTTAACACATGTATAAATCGCTTTAGATACATGCCATGCTTAGGAATCAACCTAATACGTTACATAGGATGATTTTCCAAAGGTTTGATTTAAAAAAAATGCTTGAAGATACCACAAATGGACTATGGCAGACTGTTGACATAGCTTTTGTACGTTCGAGGACAATCGCGCACTCTTGAAATCAATATGCGAAAAAAAAAAAAAATCTTTGTCGCTGAACTGTATGTATTTTATTGGACACGCTGACACGCATAATCCTGGTTAAGCTGGCATCGACGTAGANGCGCACTCTTAAAATCAATATGCGAAAAAAAAAAAAAAAAAATTCTTTGTCGCTGAACTGTATGTATTTTATTGGACACGCTGACACGCATAATCCTGGTTAAGCTGGCATCGACGTAGAAAAATAGTTCCATATATTAACGTAGTATTATATTGTAACGTTTAAATTAGTGCACACTGAATTAACGTTTAGTGTTTCTTTGTTTTGTACACAAATAAATAAAAAAATTTGCATACTAGAAACACATTTACATTCGTGAAAATTTTACAGTTACACTTGATCGAAGCAGAATGAGGTCATCAGCTTCATGGCGATGATGATTTTAAATATGGCGAAAGGATACAACATGGCTAGAAAATTATATCCTAGGCAGGGTTTTCGAAAGTGAACTGTTTATGCTTTCTTTGAAATACAGTTATACGTCATCTGACCGAGTTGTAATATAACAAAGGTACATTTGAGTTGAGAATTTTTAAAATATAAAATCACGGATCTGTTGGAAAACTACATGCAAACAGGTTCCATGCCCCTCTTTAAATATATGATTTAGACAGAATTGCTGGCATAGAGTGAGCCAGATTTGGGGACATGTATACAAAACGAAAATCAGTCTATAGTATATTCGCAGATCTTCATACTTCTTTTAATCAAACCTTTGAAAAATCACCCCATGTATGACGAGTTTTGGTTGTTTCTTAAATAAGTCATGCATCACAAGAGTTGTATAATCCCGTTAACATTAAAGTATCTTATTTCTGATTAAATTGAACATTTTCTTACATTTTATTTATAAATTATAATATTTCACTTATAATTGATATGAATAAAAAATAGAGAGGATATAGGTGGGTTGGTAATGCCTAGTAAGAAATAGCTCTAATGCAAAATATTGTTACACTGAGTGCGCACAAATGCTGCGCGTTGTCCCTTCCGTGTGATTTTCTAGACATGAGGCGGAGGAATATAATAAAAGTAGAACTTCTGCAGGGTTTCAGGAAAGTATGAAGTAACCATGAATGGACTTGTCTTTCTTCTATGGTCGCTATCAGGATAACCAGACACTCGGGCCGTGTTCCAGTTCACACATTCTACTAACGAACAGGTCAGATAAGCCAATATTATAAGACATTTTTGTAATTTGCGTTTTCTGAACTTCGAGGCCAAATAATTACCAAATAATAACCGATATATTAGTTCCGCTGAAAGGAAACGTGCATGTGACTGTCACTCATCAACAAATGCGTAATAGAATTTGTAAGTATTAATTGTTTCAGAATGCAAACGGATAACATATTTGATAAATAACTATTTTCTAACTAAAGTTTGATTTTTTATTAATAATTTTACGCCTAGATTACTTTAATCTGCCTACAGTGCTCTAATTTTTTGTGTGTAAAATGTACGATTTATTTGAAGAAATGCAGGGTTTTTGTAATTACCATTTTACATTTAGTTNGTACGATTTATTTGAAGAAATGCAGGGTTTTTGTAATTACCATTTTACATTTAGTTGTAATCTACGAAGCATTGTTTACCAAACGGACAACGTTGTGTCCATATTAAAGAACTACAAAATACAACATCCAAAATTACAAAATACTAAATCCAGACGAACTGCAACATAAGCTAACATGGGAGGACAACGGAGTTTCACTTTTGCTGCCATAAATTACAACGAGACACCAACTATGTTGAAACACGTTATTTCCGCACTTAAACTGATTAAATTTATTGTTGAAAACAGTTCAGTCTAGTCTTGAGAACTTCAACTTCATTGAAAAAGTCCAGAAGACTTGTTTTCAATCTGTTACCAAGTTCACGCTCCCTGTTTAGCGTTACTCGTACATAAAACCGTAACAAATCAGTAACGTTTCGGTAGAAATGAGTAATCACTGTTTTTTTTACACAGATTACATACACACACATCTACATAGACGTACTCTGCAAGCGTGTTTTATTTTTATTTATATTCTTGATGTTTTTGCCATCTTAAATTATCTATTGACGCATTTGCCGCTACTTGTCCCACAAAATATACAAAATATTTGCGGCGTATATACTTCTGTGCAACACAAAATCTGGGAACNTTGCCGCTACTTGTCCCACAAAATATACAAAATATTTGCGGCGTATATACTTCTGTGCAACACAAAATCTGGGAACGGCATTTTTTTTAAAAGAAATTTCTTTATCTTGGTCAGATTAAAATGGTACGACATAATAACGCGCCTTAAATATACCAGTAGCTGGCAAACCATAATCCGAAAGAAGGGCGCGTATTCGTGTATCCACGACGTCTTACAACTAGAGACCTGAAATATTTGCGGCTTCATTCTGGGACAAGATAGACTTCAAAACACTTGTACGTTGGTTTACTTGTGCAATTGGTCCACGGCCTATTCGACGCCTCCTGAATGACTCCGGGCCAATAACAAATTGGCAACGACAAACTGCAAGCCCAATCACGGCCTTTCGCTGCGGCAGCAAGGAGCCAATGGGCAAATGAAGTCCGGTTGAGCGCATGAATGCGGTGTCTGCAGTCAACTGTCGTTGAAACCGCTAATTTCCCCATTCTGTATTTATAATGCTTCTAGCGATCAAAATTGTAAACCCGAATTTGCGACGTCAATCGGTGAAATATTGCGTCATTGAAAGTCAGTACTACAATACCGACTTGCGATTCTGTCGAGTGAACCGGGAACCAACGGTGCATCGGGATTCGATGGAACACACCGAAAATCACCCTTAAGAGTTAGTAGTCTGGATATATTTTCTGTATATTCGTTGTTTGCTCGTTTACGCGTATCTCAGCGAATATANTTGCCGCTACTTGTCCCACAAAATATACAAAATATTTGCGGCGTATATACTTCTGTGCAACACAAAATCTGGGAACTGCATTTTTTTTAAAAGAAATTTCTTTATCTTGGTCAGATTAAGATGGTACGACATAATAACGCGCCTTAAATATACCAGTATATTCGTTGTTTGCTCGTTTACGCGTATCTCAGCGAATATATATCCTGGGTGTACGACTTTTTGTCAGGAAAGATATATATATAAAAAAATACAATTATCTAAGCCCGCACAGCTTTGTTTTCATAATATTAAGTTTATTCAAAGAAGAAAAAAACTCATGAAAATGGTTTTAAAAAAAATTGCATTTCCAGAGCTTTCCTTCGCAGTTTCCTTAATAGGAAGGAGGAAAATAAAACGGTGCACTCGTAGTTTATTCTATGGTCTTTATCGCGTGTAATAAGATCCCACTGGTACAGATCTCATTTGCACAGGATAGCGTAACAGCGGTGTTCAGCGCCTTGCACGTAGGGGCGACGGGGTGCTGGCTGCGCGTGTTATTGTCGGCCGTATCGCTGTGCCTCGAAAGAAAAAAAAAATCTTGGGGCCATGTACTCTTAAGGGGAATCATTAGAAAGTTTTTTTTAACGCCTCAAGGTCACGTAGAGCCAAAATGAATCATTGCGACGAGCCCTCCCGCCAAGGTTGCGATATGCCTTCTCGGGAAGCTGGATTTCTCGCAAATTAGTTCTGTAACAGGAGGGTATCGTAACACGCAATGAAAGCGAATGGAGTAAACTACATACTCCAGTTTGTACTTTTTTCCTTACTGTTGACGAAAATACGCAGGACATCTGTAAAAATGCCACCTTTTCAAACAATTTTAACTATTCTTTTAACCTTTGAATATATTTTAAATTATAACAGTAAAAAAAAGTAATATTCCCAGATAATTTATTTATAGTCTTTTCATGGTTTATCCACACTTTTTGATTCAAACATTTGATAATACACCCCATGTATGACGTGTGTTGTTTTCTAAGTATGCTATGTTTCACAAGCGTTTAATACTTGTGTTCATAAAAGTACCTTATTTCTGGTTAAATTGAAATTTATGTATGCAGTATCTATTAATTCTAATATTTCATTTATAATCATTATTAATAAAAACAGTGAGAAAATATGTGTGTTGGTAATGCGTAGTAAGAGTAAAATATTATTGCGGCGTAGGGACAAGTCAAGAGACCCAACGTAACATGGCTCATGACAAGCATAATTGTTTAGGTTTGTGCTATAAATTACATTTATAGTGTACTTAAAAAAAATTACGGAATTAAAAAGTGTTCAATAAAAAATACAATTTTTAATATTTGTGTCAATCACTTTTTATTTCGTAAACATAAAGGACTTAAAAAATATATTTAAGTTTTCTTATACCGGTACACAAAAAATTCCTTACTTACAACAATGAGTACCTGGATTCAAAGTCGAAGGTCACCGGAGTCAAGATCAAAGGTCACCTGGGTCCAATATGTCAGTTCGGTGACTTCATAACATGGTGGCTAGTCGGCTCCAGTCCCTCGTCTTCTCTAAGCCCAAACGATTAGAATTTTAATTTTATAATGTTTTAAAAAAAATTTGTAATAATCTTTTACAAATATTTGAGGACATTTTTGAGATTCAGGTTAAAGTTCACTGGGGTCAAGGTCAAAGGTCAAGGTCACCAACATTCACCGTGGCGTACAAGATGGTTGACAGTTGACATAGTGATAGTGACAGAGCCCTCATAGTCGTATGGTCCTCCGGGATTTATGTTTCTCTAGCTTCTTTCATTTAATTTGTATTCTCTAGCTTCGTAAAATTAAATATCCATAGTATACAAAAATTATATCTTCACTGCCTAGGTCACGTATTCCAAAAGTTTTTGAATAAAATAAAAACTTAACATTAAACTTTTTAAAATGTGTTAAAATTATAAAAGTTTCAGGATAAAATAAAACATAACATTAAAATTTTTAAAATAAATTAAAATTGGCTTGGGAATCTCCACGGGAGGGAGTAGTGACAATTAGCCTGGATATCCAGTATCCGCGGGGAGCCACGGGGAGGCTGCCAGTCAGACCCATACTCCCTCCCGTTTAAAATATCCATTAAATCCATTAATAAGAGTACACAGATTTTTACGAAACATAAAACATTAAAACACGAACAAATTTCCATAGCAATAAAAAGCTATACCTTACTATCAATTTACATTAATATTATAAAATAATTGAAAAATTTAAGATATATTAAAATAAACCAGCATTTCTTTAGCTCTCATACTCTTATATTCCTATTGTCAAGACCTTTTGCCTGATCTATTCTATTGACCCATCCTCAAAACAAAGTTTTCGCCGTTGACAGTTGACAGAACCAAGATGGCTGACGGTCGTCTCCAACTCCAATCCCGAGAATCGATTTAGCATATCCTATGCCTATAAAATCAACATGGCCGCCTCTGCTCTGCCTTCGAGAAGTGAGCATCCCACAAGCTTCCGATGAATCGAAAATTGCTTTTCTGCGACTAGTTTTTGTAAGTGGGAGGCTCTGTGCTTTTTTGAGGGGAAAATGGCAATTTTTAGGGAAAAAAAAGGAAATTTTGAGGGAAAAGAACTTTTGAGGGGAATTTAGTCGATTTTAAGGGAAAAAGTGGAATTTCGAGGGGAAAATGGCCGCCGGGGATCGGAATGACAGAACGCGAACAGCTCTGATGCAGGACGCCTATGTGCCCAACTCCCCCAAATCATTCTCTAACACACTGCATGGAAAGAAACCTTCAGTTGAAAACACAAGCACGATTATTATTCAAATAGTATCAACAACCCGTTACCTGTCTTATTTGGAATCGGTTACCGACAACATGTGGCAACACCACATGGCAAAGTCCTTACATTNACAACCCGTTACCTGTCTTATTTGGAATCGGTTACCGACAACATGTGGCAACACCACATGGCAAAGTCCTTACATTCAGTACACGAAAATTCCCGGGAAATGGGCAAATAAGCTGATAATATCCACATAGGAACAGCTCTCAAGAAAATTCTCTTTACATAGACAGAGTCAATCAAACCAGTACAACCAGTAGCGCGTCTTTCATTATACACCGTGCGTAACTCATTGGCCACTCTGTGCTACTCTCAGATTGGCTAAGACGTTTCGAGCGGAAAGTAGTTATGTATCATTTCTTGCGTTATTTCGCAACAACAGGTTTGTCATAAGAGTGCGCAGTATTTTCGGCCTACTAATCAGTAATTTCTAGCTTGTATGTCACTTTAAGGTGCCTTCATTGGCCGTGATCGCTAGAAGGCAGCTTGCTCTCGCAGCGAAGACTTATCAAGTTGAGCAACGAATCAATGTGTCAGACTGTGTAGTCTATTCACGGTTACTTCCAACTTTTCTGAAGCCTTGCTAAGGTTCTACTTTCAGGCTATTTCTCCACCTCATACAAACTACGCTTGACTAAGCCTAGAACATTACGCCAAATGGGCAACGCACCGTATTTGTGCGCACTCGCTATAATAATATTTTGCTTGAAAATTATTTCATACTAGGCATTACCAACACACATATTTTCTCTCTGTGTTTCATTCATATAAATTATAAATTAACTACTATAATTTATAAAATAATATATATAGCAAGAAGTTCAATTTAACCAGAAATAAGATACAGTTGTGTTAACAGAAGTATAAAACGCTTGTGGCACATGCAATATATAGGATACAACAAGATATACTATAATACGGAAGGTTTCTTCGACAACAAACAGCTCAGATGTTGTAACGTAATGTAACACTGACACCCCTTCAAAAATATAAAGCTATGAATTTTCGCTCAAAATCAATCACTATAACATCACAAATTCACACACGCGTGAACGTATGTGTCAGAATTATATCATCGCCCCTCCCCTTTTTTTAACGCAAATCTAAGAATTCTGGTTTAACCTCTAAGAGTCGATATTCACTTGCAAGATCAATAAACCCTTTCCCCAAAATTTACCTTCCGGTAAAAATCTTAGCACGTTCCTGTACACAGTGGTTTTGAATTAATACGCCATAGTACGAACTCTTATAATTTAATTACATTTTAAAACCTTTTAGCTTCAAAGTAGCTTCCGTTGTACAATGACAATTNTTATAATTTAATTACATTTTAAAACCTTTTAGCTTCAAAGTAGCTTCCGTTGTACAATGACAATTGACGCGTATATGTATCACGGACGTGAACAAAGGAAAACATCTTGTGTTGAGTCTCCAATGGAACGTAAGCGTTCGCGGATATGCAAGGAAGAACATAAGGAAACGCAACAGTGGGACTTCATTAAACGCGATGAAATACCACAGACTGTGACTTGGAGGTTTTCAGCGCGCTTGAGGCTCAGGAACAAGAAAGCGGTAAGGGCGGCACTGACACGCGCGCCTAGTGCACCATCGCTCCTACGCGCATGGCGTTGAACTGGCGTGCGGTGTTCTCGTCGTGCTGCGTGTACCTGCGGGACTTTAAGCTGCGACCGTATAATTTGATTGGTGGAAAGTCTGCAGCAACGGTGAGTGCAGGTTCCTATAATAATTTCCCATTTTTCCGACCAGTATGTTATGAGATACAGCAGTGTGAAAAAGCCGCTTTTAGCTATGTTGAAGAACTCGGAAATAGCATTTATAGTGATCGTTATGTATTGAGGGTATTATACACTGAAGAGCCAAAAAAACTGGTACACCTGCCTAATATCGTGCAGGGCTCCCCCGAGCACGCAGAAGTGCCGCAAGACGACGTGGCATGGACTCGACTAATGTCTGAAGGTATGCAGGAGGCAATTCACACCATGAATCCCGCAGGGCAGTCCACAAATACAATCCGGGCCAATTTGAGAAAGGTTTTCACGTCTGTTACGTTTAATGATTCTCATCAGTCGTAGTTTGTCCCGTTCGTTCGCGGTCTTTTTCAGGCCGCAGCGATGTCGAAGATGTAATGTTTTACCGGATTCCCGATATTCACGGTACACTCGTGAAATGGTCGTACGCGAACATCCAAATGTTATCGCTACCTCGGAGATGCTATGTCCCATCTCTCGTGCGCCGACTGTAACACCACGTTCAAACTCACTTAAATCTTGATGACCTGCCATTGTAGCAGCAGTAACCGATCTAGCTGCCGACCGCATCGCGTTACTCTGATTGGTTCCATACCTCTGTTATTTGCATACGGACGCCAATACCAGTTTTTTTGGCTCTTCAGTGTACGTACCTTGCCTGAAGTGTGTTTTCTTTTCGTACATTGGTATCATAGAGATACGGTTTAGTGGTTCCGTAAAAAAAAACGCGAGTTTCAAACACACAGCAACGCAATTCAAGCGCCAGCCTTGTAAGAGGCGGCCGCAATGAAACTTCTCCGGCAGGCTCTAAAAATTCGACTTTTTTTTCTTTTTACTTTATCACAATTTTTTCCCCTTCGTATACTTGATGGGATAAAAGCAAAACCACGGAGGCTTATATAATTGGTTTTTATTTTTTCTGGCAAAAAGTCGTATTCCCAGGATGTTTATTTGCTGAGGTACGCGTAGACGCGCACATCACGAATGTATAGAAAATATGCCGGGTCTGCTAACTGTTAATCATTCTGAACATGGAAAAATTTAAAGGTATTCAGGACAAGGAAAAATTATCGCCTATATTATCCGTCGATGCAGGAACACAAGTTCCGCTGCTGTCTGTTTTTGCAATTAACCGCCACACACGATAGAATTAGGAAAATAATGAAACTACATCTATGCGACTTTCGTCTTATAGGGAGTTGCAGAGTTGCATTGCCCGAGTAGCAATCGGGCATTGTTCTCAAAATGTTATCGTCTTTTCGCGGCTTCTTCACACTTTGGAATAGAACCTTAGAAAAATCACCCCGTTTATGACGTGTTTGGTTGTTTCCTAATAATGTTAGGTATCACAAACGTTTTATATTTGTGTTAACAAAGAGGACCTTACTTTTTAAAAACTATTAATTAGAATTTATTTACAACTGGTATGAATAAAAACAGTAAGAATATAGGTGTGCTGGTAATTCCTAGTAAGAAATAGTTCTAATGTAAAATATTATTGCACAGAGTGCGCACGGATGCGGTGCGTTATCTCTTTGGCGTAATTTTCCAGACTCGGTTAATCTTTGTTTACACGAGGCGGAGGAATATTCCGGAAGTAGAACTTTAGCAGGAAAAGGTAGAAGCGATCGTGAACGAAATATAATAACAAATATCAAGTCGTTATCGCCAACTCTGAAGGAGAGGCGGATGACGAAGAACGCCCACCTCGCTACAGCAGTTTCGTCTCTTGTCCGCAGGAGTGGAGTGCGAGGCGCAAGATGTCCCGACGTCCTGACGCGGGTCGAATGATGCGAAGACTGACGAGTGCAGCGAAGCGAGGCGACACGTCGAGCTGGGCGCACGCGCACGAGCGCTGATAAGGCCACCACCTGTCGGCAATTATCACTCCGCGCCAAGGTCGCCGCTGACAACGTATCACCTAGCCGCGCGTGGACGTCGCTTCCGTCGTTGCGCTTCGAATGGCGACGAGCGTGTGACGACTCTCCTGAAGCCCTGCTAAAGTTATACTTTCTGGATCTTTCTCCGGCTCATGCAAACAAAGCTTAACCAAGTATAGAAAATTGCACCGAACTGACAACGCACCGCATTCGTGTGCACTCGGTGCAATCATATTTCGCGTAAGAATTATTTCTTACAAGAAATTACCAACACACATATTTTCCCTCTATTTTTATAATATTAATTACAAACGAAATATTATAATATAATATACATATTAAATAGATAAAAAATAAATATAACCAAAAATAAGATCCTTGGCCGGTTCACTGCGGATTCTCGCAAGTGGGAATCGTACCGGACGATTCCGTTTCTCGGGAATCTCCCGTTTTCCCCGTCCTTGCATTCCGGCGCTGTTCCATACTCACTCCACTTCACCCTCATCGGCTCTCAACCCAATCGTTCTGGACGGCGATACAAACTATTACCATTGAGCTTCCCAACCTGAGTAAAATAAACGTTAAGGCTCCCACCTATGTAGAGCTTTTATATGAGTTTGAGACCGAGAAGAGCGGGAGCAATAAGGTCGACACTGCTACGCGCATCAAGTGCCTCATCGCCGCTAAGCGCAATGCTCTGAACCAGCGTGCAGAGTTCTCGTCGCACTGAAGTACCTATGTGACCTACAGCGGTTATTCTATTATTTTATTGGTGGAAAGTCTGTAGGAAGGTTAAATGCAAGGCCCTTGAGTAGTTTCGTATGTATCTGACGCGTATATTTTTAGATACAGCGCTTTGAAAAAGCCGTTTCTAGCTATTTTGGAGTACCCTGGAATGGTGTTTCTAATGTGCGTGACGTCTTGAAAGCATTTCACAGCCCTCGTCTGAAGTGTGTGCTATTTTCGTAGATCAGCACATTGGACGCATGCTTAATAGTTTCAAACACTCTGCAACAGAGATCAAACGCCATGTATGCGGAGGTTTTAAGGTTGAAACGATTTGAATGACGTTACAGACAAGCTACAAATGAATCGTTTGTATCCACACTGCAAAACCAACAGTTTTTTTCTCTGTATTTCCAGTCGTCTTCGTCCTGCTTGTTCAGACTACAAATGACCCCCCCCCCTCGAAGTATTGTTAAACGTTCCTTTTTGGTTGGCCGTCTCCAGAAAGAGGCCGCGTAACTTCTCGTCAATGAAATTACTACTTGCTTTCTGTAACGATTTAACAATAACTGATTTTTTCTTTGGAATGTATTGTTGCTGGGCTGTGGTGAACATGTAACGTCCTGATAAACCCAAGCGAAACAATAGAAGTTAATTAGCGCAAGAGTTGTTTTCACCGGAAGAGTGGTCTTTATGATGTAATAGCCCTAGTTACGCCCAGCTCAGTTGTATAGAAATGCGCGGCACAAACAATGTTTCAATGGTGGAAATGCACACGGGTTCAGGCTGTAGACGGGGCTCGTCATGACACCTGGTTAACAAATGACGCACGTCTTTGTTCTCAAGGGCAGCGCGTGTCTCGCATTTCTGTTTGGCTGGCGAATTCCGTCATTGTGTTGCCCGCGCGTCCATCGCGCATGCGCGGGCACGGAAAGCCAACAGCGTGATGCAACACGAACTGGTTTCACATTTTTGTGTACGCTGCACTTTCTTGGCACCGGAAGAGACAGCACATTTTCTGCACTGTTACATGCAAACAAATTCTTTGCGAACTAGTTTCCAAGATTATTTTTTGTAGCGCCACGAGTAAATTACAGCACATTTTATAATACGTTATTGTAGAATATTGAACACTTAAGGCTGTTGTCTGGCTTGAAAGCAGTGAGACTTTGGTATAAGGAAATACATGTTGATGTATATCGGTTTTTCGAAGCCAATTTTGAAGATTTAAACTTGAAACATAAACCTAAGTGTAAGAAATGATACTCGAAAGCTCGGTATCCACGCAAATATAACAATTTGTTTTTCAGTAACTTTTTATATAAGTGTTATGTTTTCTCATTTTTCCAGGAAACAGACTATACAATAACGTTACGAAAGGCTTCGATAGCAAAGAAGCACGTATTTTTCTGCTCAAAAATTCTCGAGTTGTATAAAAAATCTACATATCTTTAACAGGAACGCCAAAAGACCGAATTCCATTAACATGTATTTCCCTATACCAAATTCTCACTGCTTACAAACCAGGCAACAGCCTTAAACTGAAAGTTAACATGTAGTGTAGACTTTAAGATTATTACAAACATGAAGATACCGAGAGATTCATGGAACAATGCGTTGTAATGATACAGTATTTTACTTGAAAAGTTAAGAAACGTAGAATTTTTTTTTTAAATATATTGGTATTTATATCACGTTTTCTTTTAAACTGCTCCCACCCACCCCCCTTCTTTTCTCTCTCTTGGTTTCAAAACATTTCCGTGAAATCAAACCGAAACTTCTCGCCTGTAAAACTTTTCTTCCAGTAGAGCTTTAAGAAGAAAACATTTTTCAAAGTAATGCTCAGATGATCTGATAGTAGTTTTATCTTGCGTGTTCTTTCAGATAACGATAATTTTTCTCGAGGGGAACTAATGTAAAAAAAAAAACGGAAATGAATTAAAATTGGGCGGTCGAGTAGCTTACTGCAAGTGCTGTAGTAAGTAAGTTTCTTTGCAATAGGACGAACCGTACCCAGTTGTTCACTGTTTAGTTTGCTCTTACCTACGTTCCCGCAGTTTTATAACCTCCGGCTATCAAAGCGTGGCCCGGACGCCAAAACAAAACGACCCCTCTCAGACCCAGTTTAACGGGTTTCCTCGTGTTGTAAGCAATACATTTTTTGATGCGTGCTGTACATAAAGTGAGTTCCTAGTGAACAATATTAAACGCCCACAGGTAACACCCGGCCGCAAGGGAGCGTTGCGAAGGCGATGGAAAACAGCATAAACCAGCTTCACGTGTGTCGTGTTTCCTCAGAATGTCAAGCTGTGACTGTTGGGTTTTAACACAGAAATCTGTTCCGAAAATATACACTATAGTCGCTATAGTTTAAAACATTGTCTTGCAGAACAATACGTATCGTAAACAAAGAAATACTTACAGCGATTTCTTCTGAATTTGACACTTTTCAACGACCACGTTTATGTTACAGTAACCAAATTTATGATTTGGGAACAACATATCGACTTTCCTTTCTGCTCAGAAAAAAAAATTAACACTGAAATTTTCCATAGTTCTTTTAAAAATTATAATAGACACAACTGTTTACAAGGAGACCCGTACGACAAATATGAAGGCTCCTTATGACTCGACGTAACACTTGTTTCGTTATTACAGCCAATGAGCTGCATGCTTTGTGTTCGACTATGGCAATAAGAACCAATCATAACCTATATCAGAATCAACGGTTTACGAATCAGTTCCCCACACGACAGATCATTGGCCACTGAGCCTTGCAGTATGCAGTACCGGCAAAAGATTACTTTAAGGTGCCCGCCTACCTGGAGAATTTTTTTCCGCGTTTAAGGCCGAGAGGCGCAGAAGCGATACGGGCGACACTGCTTCGCGTATCAAGTACGCCATCGCCACTAAGCGCAAGGCTCTGAACTGACGCGCAGTGTTCTCGTCACACTGCGTGTACCTATGGGACATTCAGCGGTGACCCTACTTTTTATTGGTGGGAGGTCTGTTAGGAGGTTTAATGCAGGGCATTTGAGTAGTATTGTGTGTATCTGGCACGTATATATATATTGGTTTTTTTAGATGCAACGCTTTTAAAAAGCCGCTTTTAGACATTTTGGAGGAGTACTCTGAAATGGTGGTTCTGATGTGCGTTACGTCTTGTAAGCACTCAACAATCCTCATCTGAAGTAGATCAGAACATTGGACGCACGTTTAATATGTTCACAGAAGAACGTTAATTACTAACACTCTGCAACGCCAGGCAGTGCCAGGTAGGCGGGAGCCTTAATGTGCGTCGTGTACATGACTATATATAGTCTATTAACGATTTCTTCACACTTTGTGAATAAAGTTTTAAAAAATCACCCCAAATATGGTATATATGGTTGTTTCCTAAACATACCACGTACCATAAACATTTCATACTTGTGTTGATAAACGTATCTCATTTTTCGTTCAATTTAACTTTTAGTAAATTTTTATGAATAAATTATAATTTTTCAACTATAATTAAAATTAATAAAACAGAGAGAAAATAGGTGTGTTGGTAATGCCAAGTAAGACATTGCTATTATGTAAAATATTACTGAAACTAATGCGCACGGATGCGGTGTGCTGTCCCTTGGGTGTAATTTTCTAGATTTGGAGAAGCTTTTTTTTTTTTGCACGAGGCGGAGGAATAGCCTGAAAGTAGGACTTTAGCAACAAGGCTTCATGAAGTTGGAAGTAACCGAGAAGAACTGACTGTACACAGGGTCAGAATGGATTAACTTATTACTTTAAAAAAAAAAAATACACTCATGTTCACTCTTATTCCTGGGATTCGAACCCATTACTCTTAGCTCGGTGTAACAATCAACGCCACAGTGCGAGCGACGGTTCGCAAATTCAACACGACATTGTAACGACAGAAAAAAACCTTGGCGCGTTCAGTGAGCTTCGGGGTGAATTTCATGTTCGTTTGTTTACTCAAGTAGGTATCGACTGCTCGTTGGTCCCTTGCTGCCACAGCGACAGGTCGTGATTGGGCGCGTTTTGTTGCCTGTTTGCTATAGGCTCTGAATCTTCCAGAACAAGCCAAGCTGTGAGACAACTACGAAAGTTTTTGATGTCTAGCTTGTCTCCATACTAAACCACGCGTTCTTGGTGGCTCTCATATACTTTCTATGGAAAAAGTCAAATGCTTAGTGAAATAATAAAATTTTATGGGAAACGAGCTTGAAATTTCTATACTTGAAAACTAATGTGTATGCATGAACTTCTTGCTTAGAAACGAAAGGGAAGGGGGGAGGGAGAATTCTCAATCTTCCTGTGACCTCGCAATTTTAATCTTATAACATTCTTTCTCTTTGAGGCCAGCAACTTACCGTTAGGTATAACTATTTATTATAAACTGAAATAGTGACCAACTATTGTCTATCAACCCAAGGGGTAACAGCCCTGTTGGCCGAATAGTTGGGGAGGTGGAAGGGGCAAACCTCCCCCCCCCCTGTATCAATAGTGTACTCGGTGCTTGCGGTGATGCATAGTGAGTGGATTTAATACACTTGGGGACATATTATTTAATTTCAAAACATTTAACCTCAGATCCACTTTCGCGACTGAATGGCTCTAACTGCTAGGTGTCTTAAGTTCCTGCATTCTAATCACAGAGGGCCAGTGTCGGATTAACCTAACCGTGCACTGGCCCAGTCAAACAAAAAAATGTCTTCTCACAAAGACGCGCTGTCAATTAGCAGAGGAAAAAATTGCTGGCGTGTGCGCATGATGTTCAACTGTATGTTCGTTGGTGGAAATCTTTCCCTGGCCATGACATGTACAGTTTAAAAAACTCCCATTACGTGTTTGGAAATTATAAGTTTCCTTTATCTTCCCGCGGTACAGCGGAGTCGGTAAATTCGCCTCGTAAGCACATCAACCCATAAGACCCGGTGTTTAAAATTCTGGTCATGATGCACAGGTAGATTATTTTTGGTTTTGTACCGTACACTGGGTGGCTCAGTGCCCAATGCTATTCATGGTGGGTACAGTCAATTCACGGTTACTGCACACTTTTCTGGAGTCCTACTTAAGTTCTACTTCCAGGATATTCCTCCGCCTCGTTCAAACAAAGCTGAACCTATTCTGTAACATTACATCAAAGGGACAACGCACCGCATTCGTGTGCACTTGGTGTCATAATATTTTGCATAAGAATCATTTCTTACTAGTCACTACCAACACATATGTGTTCTCAGTTTTAATTCATTTTAATTATAAATGAAAATTATAATTTATAGATCAAATTTTAACCCTTTCATTCCTATTTAGACAATTGTCTATCTGTTGCACAGAAAGGTTATATAAGGCTCAGTGTCCTATTATCTTCCTTATGGGTAACTGATTCCTAAACCATGCCATTGCTCTCCATTATGACTGGTTCATATCACTGACCACCAAGCGCAAAGACTGCAGATTATTGGTTGTCATAACGAAACACTTTCTTCGCCAGATGAAGTACAGCACGCATCAAAAACGTCCAATTCGCAACCGCAGAAATGATAAATTTACGTGGGAATGAAAGAGTTAATTTAACCAAAAATAAGGTACTTTTTGTGATCACAATTGTAAAATACTTGTGATACGAGGCATATTTAGGAAACAACCAAACACCTCATATGTGAGGTGATTTTTGAAAGGTTTGATTCAAGATGTGTGAAGAAACCGGGAATCGACTGTAACTGATTCGTAAACCGTGCTGATGCTCTTGGTTGTGAGTGGCTCGTATTACAACAGCCGAGCACGCGTCGCCTAGCTCATTGGCTGTGATTACAAAACAAGTACTGTTTACGCTTGAATACAGTACTCATATATATATATAATTATTTTTTAAAACACCCGAAACAATAAAGTAACCCTTTCAAACCCACTTTAATTTACTGTTTCTGGAGCTGCAAACAAGAAATTGTATGACGCGTGCTGTACTTAAGTCGATACAACGCTTATTTCGTTGTCACAGCCAATGAGCTGAAGTCTATATGTTCGGCTGCAGTTATATGCACCAATTATGACCTAGGCCAGTAAGACGGTTTGCGAATCTCTCACCCACAAGGTAAGGTCATTGAGCTTCGCAGTGTGCAGTACAAACAAAAAATTACCTACACGTGCGTAATGTACACAATTAGTTACACCGGGTGAAAATGGGATTCTGAAAGGGTTATTGCATCCAAGGGAGTATCAAGTCTTTTTCATGCTTCTGCTTGAAAATAGCAATTATCATAACTGGGATGTGTTTGCAGAACAAGAATTACCGGTGTTTGTTCGTGGACTTTAAAGTCCCTTTGTTCATCATCATCATAGTCAACAAGCAGTTAAGTTCCTGAAATCTCCCGAGTCGTAAGCGTGCAAACGCATTCACGCTTCTGCCAACGCAGAACCACTCTTGGCATCGCACGCCTTTGATTTCCCTCTGAACGGAGAGAACTGGATCACAGCGTCACCATAAGTAAACTGCACAAGACGAGGCGTCTCGGAAACGTACTATGATTCACGCCCGGTGTCTCAGCAACCTGCATGTGGAGGATGTTTCCACGGCGGGGCCTGACTCGCGCGGTCCTATCGCTACACTGCGTTACGCATCCTCCACGCTTCGTTAGATCCGCTGGCGTCTCTTAGAGCTGCAAGGCAGCCAACTGCTTATCATAACCGAACGCACAAATGACGGGCGTTGTTTGTTAGCACAGCTGAGTGTTCATTAGATAGGAGTGGAAATTTGCCCATGTCTCAGAAGACATGCGATCTGCGTGGGCAGCAATTAATCGCAGGAAAAGAAAATTTCGCAAGGAAAGTTAAGAGCATTTCAGTCACATTCGAGCAATTAAAAAATTTACCGCATCCATTTTAACGCGAAGTTGATTGTCATCGTCCTTTTGAAGAAAATAAATCCGGTAAATATTTTGGTCTCTACACTGTACACCAATATTAACCGTAATGAAAACAAATACGAATAAACTATAAACGTAATATTAGAATAATCGTGCTGGACGATGCCGCTTGTCGGCGGGTTTACTCGGGGATCTCCCGTTTCCCCCACCCTTGCATTCGGGTACTGCTCCATTCTTTCCTCATTTCACCCTCATCGGTTCTCAAGACCTCGTTGTTAAGAGCCACCCAAATCTCTCAACTGAAAAAAATTACATATTAGAATTAAAGTTCAGCAGCCCATCCTAACGTACACTTCTGAGTAAGAAAATACTTAGTATGTACTATGTGTGCCCGCGGCTCCGCTCGCGTGGACTATAGAATTATTGTTTAGTTATAGATAGATATATGCTACCGCGGAGTTTTTTATGTCTTTTTATTTTACACAATTCTTTACTTCATGATATTGTTCCATCTTTAACGGTTTAGACAGCGCATTGCAAGAGAGCGCATTGGTGGCAAACTTTTTTTCGACTTGATTCACTATTATCGTCACTGATTATTCCATATGTTACCTTACGTAACAAAATATATACGAAAACCTGGCCAGATAACATAACTGTGCATTAAAAAAAAAACCACGTAAATCGGATATGTGGTTTTCGAGTGATAAGCGCATTAACAGACAGACAGAGAGACTTTGAGTTTTATAATATGTATAGATAATGAATTACTGTGTACGGTACATGGGATAAACGTAAACCAAGGGAAGGTTGCAGTTTGTAACTACAACTGAACTCTAACATACAACCATACATACCCACACATACATACACACACACACACACACACATATATTCTACTGTCGAAATTAATTCGCTACATTGCAGCAGTTAGGTTTATAAAAATTACGCACAGTTAGGAACGTCTCAAACATTGCGTAGTCTTAACCATGACGTATCAAGTCATTACTTTCACAAGAATAATTCAAGGTATTTCCAGGATATTTTCACTAAACATGGCAGATCATCATAATGTTCATGAACGTAGTAGCATTCGACACAAATTTATTTTTGGCATTCTAAACTCTCAGAGTTGGACGGTAGCCAGTTCGTTCGTGATATTTGTAAAAATTTTTGTGCATTTTTAATAAATCCATTTAACTCCGTAATTTAGAATGGAAAAACACCTTTCTACAGGCTGCTAACGGTAAACTGAGCACTTTTGAAAGCCCTGTTTAATATCTAATTGTAGGTAGATTGTGTATTCTTCCACCAAATGTAAAATTAACATTGCCATGTACCTGATCTCTTTATACACGCGTTGGTCAATTATAACAGTGAAATTGTCAGAAAATTAATTAATTTACAAATATGTTAATAATTAACACTTATATGCCTTAAAAAACAGAAAGTAGAGCAGATAATTTCAACATTCACAATCGTTAGCAAACAATTTCAATTCAACATCAAGACATGAAACTACTTTCCCTCCGTTGTTGCCAACTTTACAATGCCAGTCAGTGTACAGTTCAAATATATGCAAGTAGAGGCAGTGGCATTTTTCCTTAGTTGATTTCAAAATTTCTCAAGCTGTTGTGAACAGCATGTACTTGCGTGCACACTTTGTACAAGAAAATGGCGATTTCTCAACACACAAAAGATAAATACGCGAGTTAAGTTAT
>NQII01004054.1:79422-101561 GCA_002778355.1 Clitarchus hookeri
AAACTGAGGTAGCTATTTCGCGGTTGATAGCGCACTTCTAAAAGCGACATTTGGAAAAGAAAAATCGCTCCCGTAACGACACACTGAAACAAGTTCCAACTAAGATGGCGACTATCTAGGAAACGTAATTTCATATTGCAATGCCGTATTAACACTCTGCACTCACTGTATGCATTCACTGCAGTTCAAGACAAGCTATAATGTTGTCACTTATATCCACCATTATAGGGAAGCCGTTTATTGTGGACTCTGCTTTCTCACTCACCACTGTATTATTGGTGAGTAAGTACCACATTTGACACGCTGACTGCAGTGAATAAAGTTTGTTACTGGCTGGTTATCAGCCAATAGTGGTATTATATTCTAAATTGTACATTTTACTTGTTATAAAATACTGTTATTTTTATTGACAGTAAATATTTTTAATGTGCCATAAAGTTATTTTAATAAGCTCACAATCGTTAATGAAACAATCAAACTACGTCAACGAGAATTTTGTTTTCATTGGCACAGATCATATCCTTTTTAGCGTAGCCAAAGTTACAATCGGGTAAAGTGTTCTAAGTATTATAAGCTTGAAGCTTAAATTTGTGGGCAAGAAAATATCTAATTAGTCTTATGCCTGCTTTATGTACACGGCTGTAAGAACTAACGCATTATAAACGTATCTGCATTCCTTATAGTTCCTTAGTTTCACTTATTTTACGCATGAGTAAAGTCGTCTGGACCACGGCAATGTTAATGACAGGTGGCGGAAGGATACAAAACTGGCAGAAAAGAACATAAGCAAGTCTTTCAAAAGTGCTCTCGCAAACAAGCGAGTCAGTAATTTCTTAATAGCTGAGTTGGAAGGAAGGACTTGACTTCTCTTTGAAAGCAAAAACTTTAGAAATGAAACCGGAAACATATGCAACAGTAGTGAGACAATCACAAATACACACATGTATTACCCGGAACTTGAACCCAGGAAACCTCCTATTATAAGCTAACGTGCAATCCACTACATTACGGAGGTCGGAATCGGAGCATCAACTTCGGATTTAATCAGTCTAGTATTTATAATGATAGGGTTTACTAACCTTAAATATTTACAGGGCCTTATTTTGAAAATAAGTGACTGAGCCACATAAAACATGAAAATTTACATGGTCTACCGTAGCGCTACTTGTGTGAAGAATTTAATGGAATTCGACTGTTTGGTCCTTGAGATATGACATAAAAAACCATATTTTCTTATTTTATTCTATCGTACAAAATTGCCAGGAAAGAGGTTATATTCGATACTTTTAATGTATACTGTCTACATACAAATTTTGGTTGAATTTGGTAAAATTTTTTGATATATATGTCAAACTTACCTAAATTATTCATGAAGCTGCTATTTTCAACATCGTTGTCTGACCCATTAAAATCATGAAAGTTTACATGGCCTTCTGTAGCATTTATGGTGTGCACAATTTGGTAGATATTTATTTGAATTGCTCTAGTGTAACATTTGATGGGGATCGGTTGATTGGTCCTCAAGACATGGCATAAAACCTCCATAATTTTAATGTGCGATCTTCATAAATGAGGACAAAAAGTAATGTACAGTGGAGTCTCCGTTATCCGTCAGTCTCGGGACCGTCACCGTGACGGTTGATAGAATAGACGGATAATATAAATGCCCCCACTCCCCCTCCCCCGTATACGATATTTAGCACTATATGTTAAACAGGTAGCAATCAATAGAAGTATGTACAGCACAGTATGTATTTGATAAAATAACAAAATTTAATACAGTACTATTATGTATATGCTCAGTAGTATAATCCTACCTAAAAAAGTCTGTCATTTTCCTTTGTTGTAATACTCCACGGGCTTTTGTTGCTGCCGTGTTGGGTATCTTACGTAGGAGTAATATCTGTGTAGCGTCTGTCTCTTCTTGTTGCTCGTACCATTCAATGCACTTGGAAAACATGTTTTCAGCGTCACTGTGGCTAATTATTTTGGGGCAATCCTTGAGTGTATCATCCTCTTCTTCTTCACTTAAATATTCTACCTCCTGTGTTGCACTTAATACAAGTTCCTCATCATTTAATATTTCAAAGCCTCCGTCAAATCTGTCAATTCCCAGCTATTCACTTACTTCACCTATTGATGTGTTTTCTCCACCTGGGATCCCTTGATACAGAGGTAAAATTTCCTCATAATTTCCAGATTTCTTTATGGCCTCATTCTCGTTTACAGTCTCAGGCCACAGTTTGTTCCAGCCCTTTTTTAATGTTTCTTCTGGTATATCTTGCCAGACTTCAGCGACATTAAAAATTGCGTCTTTAATAGTGCATGACCTCCAAAACTGCTTTACACTTATTAATTTATCCTCACTACAAACCACTTTTTGAATAAAGCATTTTCGATAACGTCGCTTCATGCTTTCAATAATACACTGATTCATGGGCTGAATTAGTGGGTTAGTGTTAGCAGGCAAAAAGTGGCACGTAATTTTCCCATCATCACTTTGTAAGTCATGAGAAGGATGAGTTGGTGCATTGTCCATTAATAACATGGCTTCTTCAGGCAATCCGATCGATTTTAAATGTGATTTTACATTTGGCACAAACACACTGTGGAACCACCCATTAAATATATCCTGGCTCATCCAGACACTTTTTTGTGCATAATATTTGGCAGGTAAGACGTTTAAATTCATATTTTTGAAAGCTCGAGGCTTTTTAGATTTCGCAATGATTAGTAAAGGAAACCTATGTCTACCATTTGCATTCGCACACACCATTACAGTTATGCGGTCTTTTTGCATTTTAAAACCAGGTGCAGATTTTTCCGATACGGAGGCTAAGGTTTTCATGGGAAGTGCTTTCCAATCTAGGCCAGTTTCGTCACAGTTGTAAACCTGCTCTCTGACCAAATTTCTATCTTTTATTTCTTTCATTAGTTTTTCCCGATATTCTACAATGACTGTACTATCAGCGCTTAGTTTTTNTCACAGTTGTAAACCTGCTCTCTGACCAAATTTATATCTTTTATTTCTTTCATTAGTTTTTCCCGATATTCTACAATGACTGTACTATCAGCGCTTAGTTTTCCACCTGATATGTCCAACTGCCTTATGCCATGTCGACCCTTAAATTTATCCAGCCAACCTATACTAGCCTTAAATGAAGGATCCCCATCAAGCTTCTTGTTCATCTCGATAGCTTTAGCCATTATTATGGGCCCAGAAACTGGTATCCCTTGACTGCGGGCTTGAATGAACCACTGATACATTACTGTATCCAGTTGGTCCAGTTTTGCTGGCTTCATCGTTTTTCTTAGTTTGACATCTCCGTCTGTCGTTTGCATTTTTGAAACATAACTTTAGATTTTATCTGCATCTTTCTTAATATCATTGACTGTCGTCCGCCCGATTCCATATAGCGGGGCGATACTCGTCGCGCTTTCTCCTTTACGCAGTCGTTTTATAATTTGAGTTTTTGAGAAAGTCCCAATACAACACGTTTCCGTTTCTCAGACACTTTTAAACACATTACACTTTGACAAAAAACTGAGGACAATGACTTGCTGACTAAGTGACTAACGCTACTGAACTGACTGTAGGAATGGGAGGGCGGATGAGTGTCTAGGAATTCCGGTAGGGTGGTGAGGAAGACGGAACGATTCTACGAAGTACATATGTAGGTTGTACATAAACGACAAACGTGAGTCATTCGCATTCCCCACCGCACAGAATGTATTTTTACTGGGCATATGTATTACAGTACAGTAGTATACGTATTGTTCAACTCAATAATGTGCTTAATTTGATCTAATACGAAGCGAGAAAAAAAGTTATTTCATTTTTAATTTATCAAGTTTGTTTTTTTGTATTGAATTTTTTTTTACTTGTCGTGTCAGTTTACTGACGGTTAACAGAAACTGACGGTTAAAAGGGTGACGGTTACCCGAGACTCCACTGTAGTAGCAATTTCGATGATTGCATACTGCCTATATACAAAGTTAAGTTAAAGTAGATTTAATAGTTTCGTATATATCGCTCACAAAACTAAAATAATTTTATAGCCACCGTTTTGAAAATAAGTGTGCCCTACTTAAAAAAAATATACATTTATTATTACGGCTTACCACAGTACATCTTCGCCAAATTTTGTAGGAATGGGTTGATTGTTTCCCGAGATACGAGATAAAATTCTTATTTTTTATTGGTAGAGCTGTGCAACAAAATTGCAGAGAAATGAGGCTCTGCATAGACAAATTTAATGGCTGTAATAGGTACTGAGAGCTAAAAATATTTATATAGCAGCAATTTCGAAAATAGGTGCCTAACCTAGTTAAAACATTCTAGTTTACACCACCTGCTGCAGTACTAATTCTTTAACACATTTTAAAAGGAATCTGTCAATTGTTTTACGAGATATGACAAACATCTTTACTTACTCGCATGACACTATCTTACAAAATGGCGGGAAAATATGTTGTATGTACATACAACTGATAGTTGTAATACCTACTTAAGTTTACATGGCCTGCCATAGTATTACTTACGTGCCAAATTTTGGTGAGAATTTATTGAATAGTTTTCGAGATACAACGTAAAATCTTTACTTTTTCAATTGTTGCTATATTACCAAATTGCGGACCAACAACAATATCCATCGCCAAATTTAATGCTCACTCAATGATCCGCCAGCATACAAAATTTGGTTTTAATCGGTTGAATGGTTCCAGTGATATGACTTGTCATACAAAATTTTTAAATGACCACCATTTTGAAAGTAAGTGCCCGACGTGGTCAAAAACTATAAAAGTCAGGTGTCTTTAGTAAATATTATATGTGTACCAAGTTTGGTGGAATTCGGTTGAAGCGTTCAAAAATTGGGGAAGGGGGGGGGGACACATACACGCACAGAGTCACACATACACACACAGACAGGAAAGTGATTTCATAAATCTTTCTTTCCTTCGGAAAGCAGGCTAGAGATATGGCTGTAGAAATCGTCTAGACGGTTAAAATAGGGATAGCCATCTGATAGGTTTTAGGTACCATATCAATATTGTTGACGTAGATAGTAGTGCCAGCAGAACTGTTCGCTGTATTCCTGTCTGTGATCGTGTTTGCATACTGTGCATATGGCTGCCACAGCAGAGCGCTGCGTTCCTCCTACAAAACATATGGTACCTCAAACAGAACGACTTCTCGATATTTGGACTATTCGCGCAACAAGCGGGATTAACAGAATGTTTTGTTGCTCGCAGTGAACAGTTCTGTGATCGGGTTTGAGGGTAGCAGCAACAGAAAAAAATATTTTAGGTCATTTCAATCATATTATTGTTGTGGGAAAAATCCAAATATTGTTGAAATTGTTCTCTTGCAGGTCCTCTCTGTTTTATAGCAGGAATGCAGTGCTGTAGCAACCTTATGCACAGTAGCAAATACAACCACAGACAGGAATACAACAAACATTTCTGTTGGCATTACTATATACGCTAACAATACAACCCATTAGATGATTGTCACTAACTATCGAGATGGTTCCTACAACTATATATTTTTTCTGTGTATCCTAACCTAACAGGGATCCTTAACCTAACCTGGTATATTAAATGAATATACCTTTTTTCCAGTTTAATATAAATTAATCNAAATCCAAATATTGTTGAAATTGTTCTCTTGCAGGTCCTCTCTGTTTTATAGCAGGAATGCAGTGCTGTAGCAACTTTATGCACAGTAGCAAATACAACCACAGACAGGAATACAACAAACATTTCTGTTGGCATTACTATATACGCTAACAATACAACCCATTAGATGATTGTCACTAACTATCGAGATGGTTCCTACAACTATATATTTTTTCTGTGTATCCCAACCTAACAGGGATCCTTAACCTAACCTGGTATATTAAATGAATATACCTTTTTTCCAGTTTAATATAAATTAATCNAACCTAACAGGGATCCTTAACCTAACCTGGTATATTAAATGAATATACCTTTTTTCCAGTTTAATATAAATTAATCTAAACTAACTTGTAATACTATTTAAACAAGTTTTTGCAGTCTAGCATAACATAATTTGTGAACAAGTGAGTGCGTGAGTGAGTGAAGAGATTTGGGCAGCTCTTAACATCGAGGCCTTGAGAGCCGATGAGGGTGAAGTGAGGTGAGTATAAACGGCGCCGGAATGAAGGGACGGGGGAAACTAGAGATCCCCGAGAAAACCCGCCGACCAGCGGTATCGTCCTGCATGATTCCCACATGCGTTGTGAATAAGTGGGTAATTTTTTTACAAGCGCCCGGGCAGTAAGTAGTTACGGCCAACGTTGTCCACAGACGGTTATCCGCAAACAGCCTGTACCCATCTTGCATGGCTGGGCTACAAATCACGAGGAAAGGCATGAAGAATATCGCATTGCTGTGTACGTCATTCCCGAAGCCGCACCGCACCGCCTCGCACGTCACACTTCTGTTTGTCCCCAACTCTCTTTGCTAGCACAGCAGGCCCGGCAGCGTGGTGGCGACATCACATGCACACCGCGATGGCGAAGTTTAAGTCAAGGCGAAGTCTTACCCACTGCAAGAGGCGCGGTCGACTACAAAAGTGAAGTCTTACAGATGAGAAAGCCCGTGTTGGTCAACGCGCGCGCGCGCGCGTGTCCTAATAACTCCTGAACCCCTTGACATTATTGCAGTAAACAGTACTGACACTATACTACTATCAAATGCTTTTTTTAAAGCAGCAAGTTGTACTCATTCTTAGGATAATTTATTAAATTTCTAAAGAAAAATAATATATATATACTGAAGAGCCAAAAAAACTGGTATAGGGATGCGTTTGCAAATAACAGAGGTATGGAACCAATCAGAGTAACGCGAAGCGGTCGGCAGCTAGATCGGCTACTGCGGCTACAATGGCAGGTCATCAAGATTTAAGTGAGTTTGAACGTGGTGTTATAGTCGGCGCACGAGAGATGGGACATAACATCTCCGAGGGAGCGATAACTTTAGGATGTTCGCGCACGCCCATTTCTCGAGTGTACCGTGAATATCGGGAATCCGGTAAAACATCACATCTTCGACATCGCTAAGGCCGGAAAAATATCGTGAAAGAACGGGACAAACGACGACTGACGAGAATCATTAAACGTGACAGGCGTACAACCCTTTCTCAAATTGTCGCAGATTGTATTTGTGGACCGCTCNTCTCAAATTGTCGCAGATTGTATTTGTGGACCGCTCTGCAGGATTCATGGTGTGATTGCCTCCTGCATACCTTCAGGCATTAGTCGAGTCCATGCCACGTCGTCTTGCGGCACTTCTGCGTGCCCGGGGGGCCCTACACGATATTAGGCAGGTGTACCAGTTTTTTGGCTCTTTAGTGTATATACCTATGCGTGTGTGTATATATTCTATAAAAACAAATAGGTGACTGTGGAAAATCGCCTGCAAAGTAAGCATTTTTGAAATTGAATAATTTCTATTAAAATAGTGCATTATGAGTAGTAGAAAAATGGCGAATCGGGTAAAATGGGATGGGGGATCGGAGTGTCTAGAGCTGTTCATGCTGTCCGGCAGCCATCTTGTCCGTCATATTGGATATCGGTGACCTTGACCTGTGCCCTTAACACTGGTGACTTTTGACCTTGAAAACCTAAAAAATCATTAACAGTTCCCTAAACATATCTAAAAAAAATATAAAAAATTTCATTATTAAAAATTATTTAAATAATATAAGAATTGTTATTTTAAAATGTATTATTTGAAAAGTTATTATTAGAAATTTATTAAAAAATTTATTGTTTGAAAATTATTAAAATACCTATTAAAATTATTTTGAAATTATTAAAAATTACAAAAAGTTATAAAAATTAAATAAAAAATTAAATTTTTAATGTTTGGGCATAGAGGGGACTGGGGAAAGGAGCCGAGGTGCCAACCGGTCGCCATGTTATTACATCGCCTAACAGCCTTGTTGTATTTCCGTAACCTTGACCAGGTGACCTTTGATTTTGACTAGTTAACCTTGAATGACCTTAAACTCCAAAAATCCCACACATTTCAAAAGAATAAAAAAATAATATTATAACAACTTTAAGATATTTATAAAATATTTATAAAAAATTATTTAAAAACTTTTTAAAAAATTTATAAAATCAAGTATTTAATGATTGGGATCAGAGGGGTCGTAGGACCAGAGCCGACCAGCCACCATATTATTACGTCACCCGGTCACCATATTGAATCCAAGTAGCCTTGAACTTGATTTATGACCTTGACCCTGGTGACATTTGACCTAAAACCCTAGGCATCGCAAAAATTCTAAAAATTCCCAAACCATGCTAAAAAATTTCTTAAAATACTTTTGAAACATTTACTAATTATAACAAATAAAGAAATATTAAAAATGTATTTAAAAAATGTATAAAAAGTTTATTTAAAAACTTTCATTTACTGATATTCCCTCAGCACCACGCCCTCGTCAATGTTTCTAATTGGTAAATTAGTCGGTTCCCCTCCACTCCTTCCAACAATGTTTCTCATTGGTTGATTAGTTGATTACTTGTGTAGTGTATACCAGAGGAGCTGTAGATTTAGCCACCATGTTGGTTGTTGCCGACCTGGACCCCAATGACATTGAACTAAAAAAATCGAGAAAAATCACAGTCCATACAATTGTCCTTTACTAGCTGGTCACAACAGGAGACCGTACAGAGTAACCATACTAACCAAAGACTGACTTCACCCAAGTCTGGTTCTTGGCGAGACTGACAGAGCACAAGACTAATTCCTGACGAGACCAGTTCCTGCAAAACTGGCTAGACCAACTGACAAGACCAATCTGCCATACCCGGCCTATAAAAACGATAATGGACAATCTCAAAAAAAGTCTCTAAAAGAGTCTTCGCACAAAATCTTCGCAAAATTTTTGCAAAAATTTCTACCACAGCTGACCATACCAAAGAGTTGTACTAACTTACCAAGTCAACTGACCAGGCCAACCAACTAGTTGCGAAACAATCATCAAAATTATTCCCCTCAGTTCTTTCGTTCGCCATATAGAACTCATCCTTTTTTAACGACCCGAGAAATACAAAATACTTCAGATCAAATCAAACCCTTCCTCCTGCACACGCTCATACATTTTCTCTATAACAGACTCTCGCAGTCGATTGTTTACACCACTGAATTAAAAGTCTTTCAGAGAAGCAGAAGGGACTGTATAAGAAGTTAAATACACATGACCATATATATAAATCTTATTTATTTATTATATACATTCTATCATTCTAATTATTTTCTCAGATGCTTGCAGATCGTGAATAGTAGCCATCAGTCTCATCTGATATAACCCCGATCCTTCAGTTCATCGATAATTGAAGATATCTCAACAATACGTGAGAGATGCCCGCATTTTTGCAGGTCAATCAAATATATGAGTCTATCAACAAGTTCATTCGGGTCTTCGGGAAGCAAGTAAAGAGCGTTCTTGACCCCTTTCTACCTTCTTCACACCACTTGTCGAAGGAAACTCGTTTGTGAAATGTGTGGGAACGTCGAGAGAATTATCATCCTTCTGAACAAATACTTCATCAACACTGTCGTCATTGTCATTATCAGCAGTGCTGTCTTCATGATCGTCTTCGCTTCCTGTATTATCATCAATATCAAGTTTACTTTTTCTTTGTAGGAGTCTCAAGGTCATCATCAGTATTTTGAGTTGACGACCGCTTATGTTGAAGTCCATAGACTTCACGCAAACGTCTTGCAGCCTCGTAGGTCTCTCATTCCGTAATTAGCATTAACTATCTCATCACAATCGTCTGCAGAATCAGTACCTATCGAAGCAGCAGGGGGTACTGAAGACATCACTTGCTGGCTCTCAAAAGAAGAATCATTTCAGATCTTGGTGCGGTTCTTCAATGTATCACCTTGCATAAACTGCGTGTGCCCATTGTTATAACACTTCATCATGCGAGTTGCCTCGTCGTCTGCGAACATTTTATGTAGTGTATTAACAAGAGGTAACGAAGTCAATGCATGATGTCTCGAGTCAAGCAAAGGTGCATTACCTTTACACGTACCAGTGTGTCTATTTAAATTATCGTTTCTACCAAATGTGGCGCCGCACATATCACATGTTAGTATTCTGGAAGTAGGTTTCTTTGAACATTCGCTCTTTACATGGTGACAACTACTTTTACTGAAGATCTTAGTACAGTAACCACAATGTTTTCCATGTAATTGTCGAGCAATCGATGGAGGTTTGCATGTAGTCGTACATGACGTACACGATTGCACATCGCCAGTGGTTTGAATCGTCTTCAAGCATATTTGAATTCAAACACTTGTACTAATACTGCACAGTGCTGACTCCTCAGAGCTGGCTCCTCAGTGCTGACTCCTCATAGCTGACTCCTTACTGCGGAGCATGCGGAGGTGATTGCAGAACGCACAGAGCTGATTGCGGAGCTGATTGCGAAGCATGTGGTGCTTATTGTGGTGTGTGCGGTGGACTCTTCGTACAGAATGGTTCTCTCATGTGGCTGAGCTTTTCGAGTCGGAGGTGAAAACTCTATCGTAGAATCGGCACTGGCGACAACCAGTTAGCGTTGATGCAGGTCGCGGCTTCATGATTGTTGAGTTCAGCGCAAGGCCTTCGAATTCACAACTTATCTTCGTGGTATGACGAGAGAGTGCTTCCAAATCGATATTCACCTCACGGCGTCAGTACGTCAAATGCCATTTTTCTATACAAAAGCAATTAATTTACAGTAACGCCTGTGCCCACAGAAGGACTTCTACACTAAACATTTTTGAAATGTTAAAAATACGGACCACTGTGAAAAAACCCACATGTTTACCGAAAATTTTTGGCACGACACGGCATACATAATAGCTTCTCAAGCATGATCAAACTCTTACAGATCTACTGCCTGTACTGAAATTTGACTAGTTAACTGCCAGCAATAAATAAGTAATTTTTTCTGCGCGGGCAGTTGCAAAAATGATACTGGCAACAGTAGTCAAGCAATACGCGCTTATGTGCAAAGCAATACCCTACACCTTGTAGATGCCTAAAAAGAAAAATTAAAATATTTGATGCAGGTTATGACGTAAGTTCAGTAAATATAAGATGGCGGGTATTCATCCTCTTAAGACATAGGCTATAACTGACATATACCTAGACAACTGGTATTTATAACGATAAGCACCTACACAACACAACATAAGCACATTGACCCTCCTGCAATTGATGTATGCTTACAGTAGCAGTAAGTTCCTACAGATAGTAAAGAGGAAATTAAGGCTGGTACAGTTGGTAGTATCTTTTCATCGAAAGTGATTATTTTCTTTTCAGCAGAGACTTTTTCAAAATAATAAATTAGATTCATTTCAATTTTTACTGTAAACTTCAGTTTAAAACGTTCCAAAACTTTAGCGATTGCGATGTTCCAGAAATAAACCAAAGAAAATATCTACCCGGGAATGAAGTCAACGTACACACTTTCTTGTTTCATAAACAAATTTCCCCGTTGACAAAGTAGTATCTGACTGGCTAGAATAACGACACGCAGCGAGAGTAAGAAGCAAAGTTAAACCTGGTTGAAGTACTGTTGTTATTAACACGATGTTTAGGGAACTGCTTGCCACAATGCGCGATTGTAGCTTGTCATGTTGATTTGCATGGTGTTTAACTCTTGTGCATACTACAGTGTTGTGTTTGTGAAATGTTTGTTTCAGGGGGGCCTAAAAATGACACAAAGTTGTTAGGTTCCCTAATGGGATAATGCGCAGGACTTTTCCTTGCCGGCGAAATGTCAATTGCGCGTGACCTACACTGTGCATGGCGAGTGCGTTTCAAAATGTTGACCTTACCGATATATCTCTCCGTTCTCATACACACACGCATGTCAGTGTTGCCGGCATTAAGGCCAGCAAGTCGGCTACGTGCGTTTGGAAGTTCGGCTACAAACGACAAAATTAAGCTACGCTACAAATCGGAAGAGTATACGAACTACCATTCAAAATATAATAAGAATTCCACGTTATTAAGGGGAATCCCTAGTATAGTCTATTCGTGGTTTCTTCACACTTTTCGAATCAAACCTTTGGAAAATGACCCCATGTATGACGTGTTCGGTTGTTTCTTAAATATGCCCTGTATCACAAGATTTTATACTTATGCTAGCATAAAAGTAACATTTTTAAAAATATTTTATTTATAAATTATAACATTTCATCAATAATTAATATAAATAAAAACAGCGACAAGATCGATGTATTGGTAATGCCTGGTAAGAAGTAGTTCTCGTGTAAAATATTATTACACTGAGTGCGCATGAATGCGGTGCATCGTCCCGTTGGTGTAATTTTTCATACTTAGTTTTAAGCTTTGTTTGCACGAGGAGGAGGAATATTCTGGAAGTAGAACTTTAGCAGGGCTCCACGACAGTGTGAAGTAACCACCTCGAGGTCGCATCTGGCCGTAACAAAACAACGCGACAGGTACTCTCAAGACGATACGCCATGCATTCGCGGGAAGCTGAATTTCTAGCTAATATTACATCTGTGACAGTAGGATATTATTACCAGTTATGTGAGCCAATGGATAAAACTAAGTACGCCACTTGGACCCCTTTCTCCTTCCCCTTAAGGGCGCTGCCTAATTGGAGGTTTTTTTTTTTAGCGCCTTTGAGGCTCAGGAACAAGACAGCGATAAGGGCGACACTGGCACGCGCATCAAGTACGCCATCGCCGCTAAGCGCAAGGCTCTGAATTGACGTGCAGTGTTCTCGTCGTGCTGCGTATACCTATGAGACTTTCAGCGGCGACTCTATCATTTTATTGTTTGAAAATCTGAAGAAAAGTTCAATGCAGGTCCCTATAATAGTTCCGCGTGTTTCCGACCAGTATACAGATTGAGTATAAAAGAATACCCCAACTTTGAAGGTCTATAATATCAAAACGAAACAACCTAAAACCTTGATTGACCAATCAAATGAACCGTAGAACCGTGAAGTTTGTTTACCATACATTCATAAAATTTCAATGTGACCACCACGAGCGGCCCGAACGACATCTACGTGATAATCAAACTCATTCCACACTCTTGTCAGCATGTCCGGTGTTACTGTTTGGATGTCGTCCGTAATTCTTGTTTTGAGGTCGTCAATGTTAGCTGGCAATGGTGGACGAAACACTTGATCCTTTATGTACCCCCATAGAAAAAAATCGCACGGGGTAAGATCCGGGCTTCTTGGGGGCCAGTGATGAAGAGCCTGGTCACCAGCTGCTCCTCGACCAATCCAGCTTTGCGGCAACGTCTCATTTAGTTATCCGCGAACAGCTAGGTGCCAACGGGGTGGCGCACCATAAAGGAAACATCAGATCGTCCCCATCACATTGACGTGTCGAATGCGAACCCTCTACCCCCTCACCATCTTAAACCGAGAGTTACGAACGCCATCCAAACCGTAACACCGGACATGCTGACAAGAGCGTGGAACGAGCTTGATTATCGCGTAGATGTCTTTCGGGCCACTCTTGGTGGTTCCATTGAACATTTATGAATGTATAGTAAACAAACTTCACGGTTCTACGGTTCATTTGATTGGTCAATCTAGGTTGTATGTTGTTTGATTTTGATATTATAGACCTTCAAAGTTTGGGTATTCTTTTATAGTCACCATGTATTGTGAGATACAGCGGTGTGAAAAGGCCTTTTTTTTTAGCTATGTTGGAGGGCTCGGGAATATCAATTATAATGTGCGTGGTGTATTGAGTGTATTATTCGTGCCTCGTTTGAAGTGAGTTTTCTTTTCGTACATCGGTATAATGGGAAGACGTTGAGTGGTTTCGTAGAGAAACGCGGATTTCAAACGCCAGGTAGGAGGCGCCCTTTAAAGGAACTACACAGGGAAGCCGTCAAAATGGCATTACTAAACACTTTCACGATTTTTCTCCTTGAATAAATTTAATAGGACAAAAGTAAAATTGGCGGCTGTAGACAATTATTATTTTACCTTTCTTGGAGAAAAGTCGTGTTCCCAGAACATTTATTTACTGAGATACGTTTATACGCGCAAACACTGATTTAAAAGATAATATTTTACAGGGGCGTACCACCGTTATGTAAATACTAAACGCTGATTTATAAATTAGTCGCGGCTTTATTAATGACAAATACACAGGGACTGGAAGATTCCGCGAAATCATTTTAGGACAAGCTAAGACTTTCGAACTGGTGTAACTTTCTGTTACGTTTGCAATTGGATCGCCGTTTAATAGACACGCCCGGATGAAACCTGAGCCAATGACAGACCTTCAAGGAAACAATCACCGATTTATTTGCCACCAGACCTGAGGTAAAACTGGCTACACACTAGGACAAAAGCTAATGAACTCAGAGCTCAGGCTCGTAAATACGCAGATCTAGCCTGCATGTCATTTAAAACGCGAAATTTTCCTGTACCTACAAATACAGTACAGTAATTTATAGGCTGTTCACGGTAAACTGAGCACTTTTAAAAGCCACGCCTAAGATCTTCTCGTATGCACATTGTGTATTCTTATACCATACGTAAATGCTAAATTTACACTGCCCACTATTTATACGTCGGTCAAGTGAAACTGTGAAATTAATAGAAAAGTAAATATTTTACAACTTTGCTTATTCTTACACGTATATGTATTAAAAAAAAACATAAAGCAAAAGGAATCATTTTAGTATTCACAAAATATTTACCAAACACTTTTAATTCAACGCCAAGACAAGGAATTACTTTACTTCAGTCAGTCGTTACCAACTTTACTGGGCATTCGCCAGTAGGTGTGTTAGTTAAAATACATGCAAGTAGGGCAATGCCATTTTCCAAAGGTTGATTTAAAAAGTACTAAAGTAACCGCGAACAGCCTATATTTGTTTAGTCACGTTAAATATTTCAAGTTTTGGTCAAAAAATTGCGAACGTTTTGTGGTAGCAGGCTGCGAGAACCTTCTTCCTGGGAAATAAGTAGTGCGATGATAAAATTATAAGTTGAAAGGCCGGAGTGTTAGTAGTGATTTTAATTGAGAAAGACAGGTATAAAATAGATATAATATAGGAGTACATAAGTTAACGAAAATAATTTTCGCTATATGGAATCTCAATTTGGCTACATTTTAACATTCGGCTACGGTCAGCAACACCGATGCTCACGCACGCTTCGGTTGCCGGGGGTCAACGTGCACTGTTGTTTGCCCACGACTGTACTTGGTTTCTCTTTCTTTGACGCATCTCCGCGGCGCTGACGTCAAACCACCGCTTGCTCGCAAAGGCCCACAGCGGCCGGCGCCCGTTCCACGAAGGCGCCTCGAACATGCGTTGCAGAGTACGTATTTGAAATACACCGTTTCCGCACGGAACTATCGAACGTGCGTCCAATGTGCTGATCTACGGAAAGAACACGTACTTCAGGCTAGGCCTGTTGAGTGCTGTCAAGACGTCGCGCACATTATAAACAACGTTTCAAACCACTCCAACATAGTTTACATCTGTTTTTTTGAAAGCGTCGTATCTCAAAATATACGAATTAGATACATACAAAAATAATCGAGGGCCGTGCGTTGAACATTGCCACAGACTTTCCAGCACTTAAGTTATAGGTTCACCGTTTAAAGGCTATAATTTATGGAACTTCTTCATTGTGTTAGCTTGTCGTCAGAAATTTCGCAAATTTCTTCGATTTAGGCTGTTCGTGGTAAAATGAGCACTTTTGAGGCCCTAGTTAACTTTTTCCTTTCAGCCATTTCTTATCTTACCTTTGAAAATAAATATTGCCTTGTAAGTAATAAACGCAATGTATATATTCCACCACAATCGCAAGTTTAAACCTAAGGCTAAAACAAAATATATTTATTAACTATAATTCTAAATGAGAGGGCTTTCAAAAGTAGTCTAGATCCTCCACTGAATTGTTATGTGTAAAGAGAATGTGGATTAATTTAGTCTGTATGCCGCCTGTGGGATGATTATCAAGCAACAAAGAAAAAAGTCCTTGTTAATAATTTCTACACATATTTCATGCAATACATTTTAAACGTGATCTTTACGTAGGGGTAGTACGGGTAACGTTTGCTTGGCTTATGGGCACAGAGACATTAGCTATTTACGGAAGCAGCCATAGCAAGTTTAGAAGGTTCAACAGACTCGAAATGTAAGCAGACTTCCCACACAAAGATGTTTCGTTCCCTCTTTACATTCGTGCACCGGGTGGAAGGAACGTGAGTGAGGTATGAGGGGAATGTGTGTGAGCATGTGTGCGTCGGAGGGGGAGAGGGAAGAAGCCTGCTTGCGATAATGCGTCCGATGTAAATAACGGAACACGCACACCCACGCGCTTTGTTTTACTAGCGATTAAAATGACGTCACGACCCTGAGTAAGAGCGGGGAGGCGCTGGTAACACGCTCGTGTGAGTCATCGACGCAGGAATGACGGAACTCCTTCCAGCTGCCACGCGGAAGCCGGATTCTTCGGACGACGAGTGAAAGCTACGAAAATGACTACTGACGGCTGCAGCTCTAATCGTGGGTTCACAATCTAAAAACATAAGACACATAGCAAAGGACATAACATTAGGACCTTCACACGACCTGAATTGTAGGCCAAATTGATTCACAATTGAATACCCATGTATTATTTTTAAGCAATTAAGGTTTGTGACGAGTCTGACATCAGTTGGCGGTGTTGGTAAACAATGGATTTTCGTAACAGATTGTGATGTTGCATTGAAGAATAGTAATTAAAAATATTTTGTATTTTTACTATTTCTTTAACATTTTTAGCCTACTTTATGAAGGAAAGAAAGACTTATGAGATCACTTTATTGTCTCTGTGTCTGTGTGCATGTATGCGCGTGTCTGTGTGTGTGTGTGTCCCCGCTTTTATAATTTTCGGCCAAGTCAAGCATTTACTTTCAAAATGGTGGCCATTTTGAAAATTTGGGTGATATGTCATATCTTGAGAACCACTGAACCGATTTAAACCAAATTTTGTATGCTAGCAGACCATTGTGTAAGAATTAAATTTTGAGATGGATAGTGTTGTTAGTCCACCATTTTTGAAAATAGCGCCAATTTTAAAAAAATAATTACGTTATATCTTGGAAACTATTTAACCAATTCTCAATTAATTTGGCATGTAAGTAATACTATGGTAGGCTGTAATTGAACTTAATTCATTACTGTTTTTCATAATGGTGGCCATATCACTATTTTAGCTTAGAATGTTATATCGTCGAAACTATATAATCAATTCCAACATAACTTTGTTAGCTGGCAGTAGACATTATGTAAAAAAATACATCATCCTGAAAATAATTTTGGCATTAACATTTTTCGTAATGCACCCCCCCCCCTCTTCCGTCTATAGACTCTTCACGGTTAATCCCAAATTTTCTGAAGGTAAAATGTCTGCAATGAATCACACACGTTCAACTTAGAGACTAACAAAATTATCATTCATGGCTGACACAAATAAGAAAATATCTTCACGCGCAAACTTAAGCCAATAAATGAAATATACCTCCAGCTATGTACAGAGTGTCTTGAAACCCAAACAAGTAGGTAACTATTCCTGCCATAAAACACTGTCTCTAATGAGCATGTTTGCAGTGGTGTGAACATGTGTTAGGGGTAGGGGGTAACTTCCCGTAGCTCCCCTTCCTCGCTCCTCGCGTTATGTTAACAACACACAGTATTCAAGAATACAGAGGTGAAATAACCGCTTGTGGATGGAGACCCGCAAGATCGCGTTATTATTTTGGGACACGTTAAACTTAAAACACACGTACCTTTGAAAAGTTTGTCATCGGACGATACTCAATCTGACACGGCCTGGGTAAATCTGCGTCAGTAAATGGGCACTTCGCCATTGTGTGCCCCAATTACGTGCAGTTTAATCACAAAATGCGAGGCTTCGCATCTGTGGAGAAAAAAGGACGCTGGCTCGATTATGTACAGTAGTGTGAAGTTGATGTTAAATAATAACGCGAATTTTGTGTGTGTTTACTTATGGGGAATCGCTAGCAAAAAAAAAAAATTGTAACGTCCCTAAGTTACGTTTGGTCATAAGGAAGCATTGTGATGGGCGCTCTCAAGATTGCAGTACGCATTCCCAGTTCTAGTCCATTCATAGTTACTTCCAACGTTTTTGATGTCCCGCTCAAGTTCTTCTTTGAGTCTATTCATCCGAGTCATGCAAAAACAAAGCTTAACCGAGTCTAGGAAATAACACAAAAAGGACAACGCACCGAATTCGTGCGCACTCGGTGTAATAATAGTTTGCGTAAGAAATATTTCTCACCAGCCATCACCAAAACCTGTTTTCTCACCGTTTTATTCATACTAATTACTAACGAAATATTATATAATTCATCGGTAAAATATAAGTAAAAGTTTAATTTAACCAAAAATAAAGCATTTTTACGTTAACAGAAGTACAAAACGTTTGCGACACGTGGCATATTTAGGAAATAACCAAAACAGGTTGTAGATAGGTTGATTTCTCAAAAACTGCGAAGAAACAAGGACCGTCACCAGTGCCTCACTCAACCACACACAACCAATCAGCGAATGGCTACGCCCACAATGAAAGTGACCGCCGCTACGTTTCGTCTTCGCGTACCTATCTACTCTGTGATGATATTTTTTGCTTTCAGGTTTTTATTAAAAAAAAAAATTGAATGCACTTACGCAGGCGAGTATCTGCGCCCTCACTATCACGGTTCCACAAACCACTTTTTATTTTTATAATTCCATAATTTTTTAGCGTGCAAACGTAGAATTCTGTGTTTAAAAGGTTGGCGTTTATACCCAAGATCAGCTCCCTCCCCGCCAATACGGAAGAGAAAAAAAAAATTATATATGATATATATATATATATATATAATATATATATACTGTATGCCTTTGCGTGCTTGTGAAGTAATTCTAACTGGCGGTTACTACAAATGTTTTTTTAATGTATATATATATGTATTTTTTATGTATATATGTATATACTGTATGCCTTTACGTGCTTGTGAAGTAATTCTAACTGGCGGTTACTACAAATGTTTTTTTAATGTATATATATATATATATATATATATGTATTTTTTATGTATATATGTATATACTGTATGCCTTTACGTGCTTGTGAAGTAATTCTAACTGGCGGTTACTACAAATGTTTTTTAAATGTATATATATATATATATATATGTATTTTTTATGTATATATGTATATACTGTATGCCTTTACGTGCTTGTGAAGTAATTCTAACTGGCGGTTACTACAAATGTTTTTTAAATGTATATATATATATATATATGTGTATTTTTTATGTATATATGTATATACTGTATGCCTTTACGTGCTTGTGAAGTAATTCTAACTGGCGGTTACTACAAATGTTTTTTTTTTTTTGCCTTGTTAGCCTATCTTGAGGCGCGTGTGCGTGAGCAAGGACGGTCGATAAGCTTACCTTCGCACGAGGGTCGCGTACACAGTTTCCCCTCGCTTCAGCGAACTCTTTCCCCTCGCAAGAACAACTCCTGGTCGTTACAATACCGTGGAATTCGAAGTGGTCATTACATTTTTTTTTTCGTTACAACACACTGAAATAATTTCCACTCCTTCTCGAACCATTTATTTAAAGCAGCTTAGGAGAATATTAATAATTGTGACAAACAGAAAAATTTACATGGGTAATTTTGGCAAAATATTTGCTTATAAATTTGTGAAATATGTTAGGTAGGACAGCTATTTAATTTATTTTTTCCGGTATTTACTGGCTTCAATGAACCTGTAAGTTTTTATAAAGTGCTCAGAACAGTTTAACTTATATCACAAACGCTGTTAGGATTTTAGAATTTAAACATTTAAATGTTGTTGATACATCGGAATGGATGTGCAGGAAGTGAATATTAAAGCTATTAACAGGCTTTCTGAACGAACATTGTTTATGTGATGTATAGCTAGAGCCAGAGATTTTTAGCGAAAAAATATGAGTACACGGTAGACTTCAATACTATAAGCACCCAACAGTAGTTTGTCTACTGCCATTGGCTGCTGTCTGTTTGGGAAGGGGTTTTCATATTTGTCCGGGCCACTTAAAATTCGGCAACATCGGCACGGCTCCCACGTGATTCGTGTGCAGAGAGTTAACATGTGTCAAAAAGTAATTCAGCCAATAAAGACGTAAACCACCCTACAGTGTTTTGAAATATAATAAATTGTCTTGAAATCTTTTTCGCAAAATGTTACTACCCCTATGTATAGGTATGCAAGTTTTCTCCGTAGTGGACATTTTTTATTTTCAATTAGCATTTAGTTAACTATTGCGAATTATTCAGGGGTTATGGAGATGAAAATTACCCAAGCGTGTCAAAGACGCTGGGGAATTTGTACCTCTGCTGAGCAAACTTTATGAAACTATCAAATTTAAGCCGGTAGCCGTGAGTTACTACGTTCATCGCAGTAAGTGTTACGTAGCTTCTCCACGAGCGAAAAGCTTGGTTGAAAATGTTTTAAAATAACGCGAAGGAACGTTTCTTTCCTTTTTCTTAATTAATGGTTACACAAAAACCTTTACACAAGACAATTTTTTTTATCTTATCAATCTATCTTCGCTACTGTGTGGTATCCGTGTCAGATATTGATAAAATTATTTCTCACTTGACTTACCCAGGACACGGAAAGAAAACTTAATTTCATTATTGTAATTTCTATGCACACACGTTCAATTCCAAAGTACATTTACTGAGATTACAACAAAAATACACACGTGACAAAAATCTACACTTGCACACAAATGTGTTACAATGTTAAATTTAGTAAATTTTGATTAACATAATTTTGACGTTTAAGGTACTTCTCTAGGTAGCGATCACTGCAACAAACGAAAAACGTGAAATCTGCTTGACGGCCGGAAATGTGGAAGTTGTGAACAGGGAAAACTCATAGCCGCCCGTGCGACCTTCCAAGCAGCTCGAACAATGACGCAGTTAAAAAAAAGCTGTGACTGATAAAAGGCGCCTCCGCTGCCAGGTGGAATGTCGCTGCTTGAAAGGTCGCTGGCATAGAAACCCACAGCCATAAAGAATGTGCGGACTGCGCATTCTCTCAATATGATTGGCGGGACTGCCCGCACAACTGTCAAAATCACCTGTTCTAATAGAGGCGCGCATATAAGTTTACGTTTATTGATTTTTAGCAGGAACGAAAATATTAAGTGCACTTTGATTACATAATATGGGGCCTTCTGTGCTTGCATAAAAAAAATTTGCCAGCTGAATTGAAGCAAAATTCTAAAACACGTAGTTATGTGGTGCCGCGTTGGCGTAGCGGCTAGAGCGCTCGCCATCCACCAAGGAAAACCGGGTTCGATTCCCGGTGGGGTCTCTCCCATGTTTTTTCGCTCGTGAGAATGGTACTGGACGATGCCTCTGGTTGGCGGGTTTTCTCGGGGTTCTCCCGTTTCCCCCCGCCCTTGCATTCCGACGCTGCTCCATATTCTCTTCGCTTCAACCTCATCGACTCTCGAGACCTCGTTGTTAAAAGTCGCCCTAACTTCTCTATACTCAACGTCGTTATGTCATGCGTGAGCTGTAAAGCTGACTCTAACCTGACTCACCACTTGCATCCTCGCCTCTACGAGCAAGGCGCTGAACTGGCGTGCAGTCTCCGTCGCCGACTCGCCTGTACGTGACTGTAGACGGCGAAACTGTATGTTTATGGCACGCTTGTATATATAAAAATTCTTTATATAAAATTTAGCTTGTCCTGAAAACACCCGTTTTAGCTGTTTTCACTAGAGAAATTATCTTTGGAGGTGAAATGGGAACTTGAAACTTGTCGGATACTAAACGTTTATATTTGCTTTTTGTGTTCAGACACCACTGATAAATAGCGGAGCGGAGTGGAGAGTTTCGGGCGGCTCTTAGCATCGAGGTCTTGAGAGCCGATAACGGTGAAGCGACATAAGTATGGAACAGCGCGCTGGAATGCAAGGGCAGGGGAAACGGGAGATCCCCGAAAAAACCCACCGACCAGCGGCATCGTCCGGTGCGATTACCACAAGCGAAGATCCGGAAGCGATCCCGCCGGGAATCGAAACCG